>CAIGRS010153924.1:0-15609 GCA_903798395.1 Fraxinus floribunda | reverse complement strand
ATGTATCGAAACAATTTATGGATTAATTTTATTTTGTTATTATTCCAGGTTTGCTAGTAATCAAATAAATAAATAAGTTTTAAAAAATTAAATTGATATTTACTATGTGCATATAAGCATGCCTTATATTGCACTTTTTACGGCATGCAACAGAACACCGTAAAAAGTGAGATACAGCATGCAACAGAACGCCATATCTTTTTATGGCGTGCATAAGCATACGTTAAATAGCACTTTTTTCGGCATGCAACTGAACGCTGTAAAAACTCATTTACGACGTTCTATAGACGGCATACTCTGCAAGCCGTAAAAAGGTAAACTACTTTTTACGGCATGGATTTCTATGGCGTGCAGCCGCACGCCGTAAAGAGGTTTTTACAGCTTGCATTGCACGCCGTAAAAAGTATATTCTGTTGTAGTGAAGTTTGCCTGCATAGGATTCACTCGCGACATATAGACGATTTTTGATAAAAATGGGGTGATTAAATAACTACTGCATTATTCTCAATATGTAGTTATTTCACTAACCGAAAAAAGGTGGGAATGTATAAGGACTACTTCTATGTCCCTCATCAAACTTTCTATTGCATTCATTTTCTACTTAGGAATAAAACATCCATCATTATTTAAGTTGACCTACCTTCCTAAGAAATGTGTAAGTATCTTTTGCTGATTTGGTGTCTAAAGAAGAACAACCTTGTAGTGTTGGAATACGAAAATCCAGTACCAAGAGGCCAATCTATGAATATGATACTGACAACCCAAAAACCACTTAAATATATTATAAAGGTAGAGAGGTATTGAAGAAATACATGCATGACTTGAAACATGCATGGAGTGAGAGATGTTTTGACCTTGGTCCAAGAATATGGATTTAAGGGAATATGTGGTAAGCTTCCATCAAAATGTGCAACATTTTGATGGAAGCTTACCACATATTCTCTTAAATCCATAGTTATATTTATAAATTATAATTTGGGTTATCAAAATAATAATATTCTTTCTACATCTGTACATCTTACTGATTATACATACCAATTTCAATCAGTGGAAGTGCTCATTTGGAGAATAATGTGGTAAAAATCAGATAGATTATAGTTCTATAATAGGAAACAAGGCAATTAAGTCCTGTAATATGTGACATCAATAGCAATTCCTAAGAGTTCTCATTATGACTATATATAGAGCTGGATAGAGAGTTCTCATTATGACTATATACAGAGCTGGATAGATATGTACGCTGTAGCTTGCAATGAGCTTTAGTTTCTACTGTGCATTCTCCAAAAGAAGATCTTGGGATGATGCTAATCGTAGACACTTTGCAAACTTTGAACTAGAATGCATAATGAATTTATTGCATACAATTCTGGGAAACGTTCTTTGTCAAGTTCTTCCAAGAAACCTTCACACATACTGGCTGCTAGAGATATATATGTACTACAAAATCTCTCCTTCAAGATTCGAGAGGAGTTTGGAAAGAATTTCCTTTAAAAGTGACAACTTTTTGATTCAAAATGGTAATGATACACCCGGCCAAGATTGTTTATAAAAGATTTGTCTTTCGCATTAATATCTTATAGTTGAGTATCGTTTCTGATGCAGGATCGTATAATTTGTTACTGAACTATTGAAGATTAAGAAAAGCAAGGGGTCCAAGAGGACAGTAATTGAGAGCAAGAGAAAATATCGATTTATCATATAATTAGGTTGTCTATATTACATTGAATAAATCCCTCTATTTATAGAGCAAACAAACCAAAAGGAAGTTAAAAAGGAACAAAAAAAAAAAACCTTCTAATAAACTATAATTGTATCAAAATATCAAAATTATTCTAATCTAATAGAATGACTAAATATACTCTAAATCAAACTCTGTTTTAAAATCCATCTCTATCTTTATTCTTATCTCGATCTCTACCAGTTTTACTTTGATGTTTGTAGGAATAGAAATCTTGTTGATAGAGTTAAATACAAGTTTTAATGAGATATTAGTTAAACTCATTTTTCTCATAGCATTTTCAAACCCAAAAAAAAATCATATGAATTATTTAACATGGATGATTTCATGCTTTTAGATTAGTTCTATTGTCAAGATCTTATCTTAAAACAATAGGGATTTATTGTTGAAAAATGAGTTGCAACATTATTAGCACAAGGTGGTTTGTGATCCTTAACTTTACTCTTCTTCATATTTAGAGCTGACACGGTTTCAATTTTGAAACCTTCTCGTGGAGTTTTTGGACCTAGAGCATTGATGATCGCCTGTGATGCTCCATAGTTGAAGAGCAGCAGAAGAAAAAGTGCATACAACTCTATCCAATTCATAATAAAGAACCCCAGAAATTAAACTGCCGAAAATGTATACAGTCAGTTTTCTAAATATAATTTTACAACGACTGACATTTAGGCTTCAGCATTTAAAAGATACGAACTTAGAGGGAGAGAAATAAGCTGAATCATGTGACAATCGACAAGAAATAATTATTCAAATCTATGGCTACTTCTTTACCTTGGCTGGACATTTTAATGAATAAACCAGCCTTTGGAAGAGCACCTCAAAAACCTGGAGAGCATTGATGATCGCCTGTGATGCTCCATATTTGAAGAGCAGCAGAAGAAAAAGTGCATACAACTCTATCCAATTCATAATAAAGAACCCCAGAAATTAAACTGCCGAAAATGTATACAGTCAGTTTTCTAAATATAATTTTACAACTGACATTTAGGCTTCAGTGTTTAAAAGATACGAACTTAGAGGGAGAGAAATAAGCTGAATCATGTGACAATCGACAAGAAATAATTATTCAAATCTATGGCTACTTCTTTACCTTGGCTGGACATATTAATGAATAAACCAGCCTTGTTTAAATGATAATTAATTATGAGGAATTTGTACACTCTAAGCTTGGCAAAGATGGCTCCAATACTCCTTAACTTTATCTTTGTGATCAGCAATGAGTTTTTGGAGACAAATTCCTGCATGCCAACAATAAAAACTGTGACAAAAGAAGCAGAAAATAGCAAGCTATAGTACGATTATAAAAAAATAAAATTAAACTTAATCAACAAATGATATAGTGCTGTAAACCTAATTGCATTCATGAGATCATGAAGATAAAATTCTAGTCTTCATAGATAATAAAAAGGAATTCTGCTTTCAAAGAATTTTTTCAACACATAAGGTTGGAAACAGTAGCTCGACCTCATCCAGGCCATGGGGAAAGGTAAAATTGCCCTAAAGACTTAAGAGTGAGACATAACACAACAAACAGATTGGATCTCCACGATAAGATTTGAGTAAGGGTGTATAGTGAGATCATTGAGAAAGGGAGGAAAGATCAACTTGGTCATCAGGGATTCCACAATTCCACCTGAGTTGGTGAATTATATGCTCCTCTATTTTGTTCCAAATGGAATTGCCACTAAATTTGACTTCATCCTCGAAAGATATACTAAGCCACTGTTTGGGCACCATTTTTCAAACAAATTATTTTTTTAAAACTCATTTTCAACCATACATCGTCCATAGAATATTGTTACAAAGAGTCCTGTCATGAGCACGCAAGTGAAAATGTCACGAGCACCACCATACGGGAATACTAATCCAGAAACAAATGTTCTTGAGACCTATGTCCTTGGGATGACATATCATATTAGGCTCGAACCACAAGTCGAGCCTGAACCTTGGTTAAAATCCTAGCCTGAGAGCTCGGGTTTAATTATTCAACGTTAGGCTTGAACCACGTGTCGAGCCTAAACCTTTGTTGAATTAGTGTTAAAACTGATCATACTACTAATTAACAATTATATGATCGAGGTAAAAACATGCACAACATTTTTGAAACTAAAGATCGAGCATATCATTGATTAAATTGAAACATAAAAGCCCAAAAATGATCAGGCAATGTACATTGACAAAATTAAAACATAAAACCTAGAAGTGGTCGGGCAATGTACTTACAAAGTTAGAAATCTATAAGTCATCAAAAAATGGGGCTCGGGGTATTGGGGGTGCCTATCTAAGTCATCGTGCTCGGGAGCTTGGTCAGAAGTCACCACGTCAACTTTGTCATCCTTGCCCTCATTCTCGACAGCGTCTTAAAAATTGGAGAGTTCGAGGTTCTCTGCCATACCGAGCACAGACTTCAAGTCGTCGGGCTAAAAATCAGGGAGTTAGTTTCAAAGATATTCTCGAGACTTTTTGAAGGCATGAAGGCACGCTCCCGAGACATACTCAACCTTGAGCCTATCGCACTCGTCGAACGTCTCGAATTCCTCCTAATCTTGTTCACTGGCCTCAGCTAGCTAGGCTTTGTGCTCTTTATATTTACACTCGAGCTCAACCTTCGCTTCCCCAACCGCATCTTTGGCTGTCCCCACTTCATCTCGAGCACGATGCAATAAGGTTCGAGCATCATCGTGCTCTTCCAATAGAACCTCACGTTCAACCTCCAGGCCTACGATTCTCATATCCTTGAGCTCTACGGCCTCCACGAGGCCGGCCACATTGTGAGATTCATCCATCCCTTGTGGAGATGGGCATCGGGCAATGTTCAGCGTCTATCAAAACAAAAGGGCAAACATTACCTTCAAAGTAAAGAACTCGATGGCTTTCATCCTCTTGTTAAACCCAATATCACCTCTGTACTCGACCACAATGCTCAGTACTAAGTGGTATCATTTGAAGTCCTCAATGATCGAAGCCACTGACGGTACACAATCATCGTCGAACTCTATGACCTCGGGGTCTTGGGGAGATAAAGTTAGCTGTCGGGTTGTTCTTAGGCTCGGGTTAGGTCGTCGAGATTGGGAGGTCTTACCTAGTCCCTTCAAGGGCTCATCGCATTTTGAGACCTGAGGCCTTTTCTTTCCTTTGATTAAGGCTACAGCTGGGGCTGAGAAACCTTAGCCTTTGAGTTCACAAACTTGTGAAAGGTCGAGGGATTGAAATACATTTCTGAACAAAAATAACAAACTTATTAGATCTATCATAACGTTGGGGAAAGGAGAACGAAAAATTAAAGAATAAAGCCTTATCATCAACACCTCTCACATCACCAAGGTCTAAAACTTCATCCCCAAGGAAGGCCTTCATGTCCGACACCAAAAACTTGAGCTCCTCGAGTATCTTCTTATCCTGCTCTAATGACTCAAAGTGAGCCTGACCTTCACAAAACTTAGTAGCGTCAAAGATCCCCTACCTCGACCAAAAATAAAGATTGTCATCTCGAGCGACTGCATGGAACCACCTGTCTTTCCATCCCTTTAATTATGTGAAACAGGTGTACTAGGAAAGTTGTTTAAGCTCGAATACCATTCTACATAGGTCGAAGTAAAGAATGACGCCCAGGTAACGTCTGGCAACAAAGAAGTAAAAGAGCATCTTCCATGCATTGACACTAACTGTCCAGGGCACATAGAGTGCTCGACTAAAAAACCTACGAAAAAAGGGTACAAGGGCTACCTAAAACCGATCTTTAGAGTATTCCTAAAAATAACAAACTCTCATTCCCAAGCTTGCACCATCATATCCTCAGCGTCAAGCGACCTAATATCACAGTTGGGCATTAGCCCAAACTCTAGAGCAACCACCATGGCTAGGTATTCCTTAAACCTACATTGCTCGTCGAGGAACCTGAACTCGATGTTGCTATGATATCTATGTTGGGCATCTAGAGGGCTCGCCATGGGAATAATCGACGTTCTAACGTCCCCGCTACTACTCGAACTACTAGAACCACGATTATCCTCACTGCTTGGCATCACTCTTAATAAAATTAAGAAAATTAGCTTAAGGTCTCGAGCCTTACCTTACAAAATTACTCGACGCCAAAAAGATATCTAAGGAAAGTGCTTGAGCTTGATCTTGTAGAGAAAATTTACAAGTGAAAAGTGGAAAATGAATGCTAAATAGGGTATATATATAGGCATAGAAATGGGAGACCAAAAGTCACAATCAGGACCGTTGGATTGTGACATTTGTCGCGCATCCAAGGAGCTTGAATAACCACCCTTCCTTGCACCGGCCATTCAATGTCCGTTATGAGTTATCGAACAGTCCCATGGCCCAAGACACAATACCCGACCTTTTGTAGCTCTAAGATTAGATGCACAGGGGCCACCGACATGATCATAATTAATTTATCTTGAGTTTTGAAGACTTGAAGAGTGATATACCCTAATTTGGACCATCTGTCCTTGGACGTGACAAATTCATCGGGATATCTCGAGGATTGGCATTAGAGCTCCTACGATAATGTGGTAATGATGTCCTCGAGGTAAGTCCTTGGGCTTGCATGACCCCAAGCGTGTTGTGTCCTCGGGCATTTTTCTTTGTCAAACTCAGTGGTTTCCTTAGACATGGACTGACTCCAGTTTCCAAGGATTCTAAGTTTATCAAAATACATCAACTCAAGACTCCTATGTCTAGAAGGAGTCTATATCGGTGAGTATCATAGTCGAACTATGACTAGACCTACAATTTCAATCCAATACTCATTTTCTATATCAGTGAGGATAAGGACACATAGCAAACCAAGTCCTATCAGGAATGAGATACTTACCTCTATAAATACAAAGCTTCCATCCATTATTCAGGTACGTTTTTACACATTTTTCAGCACTTAGCCTCACGCATAAATTCTTTATCTGACTTAAACATCGGATGGACGATGAAGAAAAACCTCGACGCCTTTGTTTCAAGTACTGAAAGATTCTGCTCGTGCTCCTTCCCAATCCTCAAGCTTGAAAATCAATACGTACGATTTTTGATAACATCATTAGGATTAACAATTTTATTAAGTATTAATCGTGACAACTTAAACTAGAGGATGAATTGAGACCATTGGATCATGATGAAATCAATAGTTGTGGGTTACCCTATAAAAGGGAGAAACTCTAGGCTATTCTCAGAATTATCTTACTCATTCTCTCTCTGACATTCATGACTTCTTTGTCTTCTTTTTTATCTCTCGCCTTCTTCTTAGTGCCTACTATTGATTGGTTCTTGCTTATTCTTAGTTGACATTTTATTCTTTGTGAACAAATTCCTTGTCATCTGCTTCAAATGTCGATCCTCTTTCATTGGAAATTTGAAATTGGAGCAAGGTTGAGGGGATTCTAGTTTGTGAAATGTGGGCAAAACTTAGTCATAATCCATGTGGATTTGTTGATGTCGAATTAACCTTAGTGGATTTTCATCAATTTGGAGTTAAAATTTATAGGTGGAGTTTCAAGACTATGAGTAAATCTCTTCCAAATATGTATCAGAACCCAAATTGATAATAATGGATTTGAAAAGTGAATAAAATCGATGATTCTTGCTTAAAATTTTGTTAAATCCAATTTTGTGGAGAAGAGGAGCACCAAGTTTTCGACCGGCAATTCACCTTCTTTCGCCTAGAGTGGAAGAATGTGGGTAGCGTCATTGGGTTCACGACGTCCAGGGGTACCTTTGATGATAGCACATGAGGTCATGTGTGGTCAAACTGGTAGCACGTGAGGCGGGGGCTGTGCATGATGGCTATTGGATTTATTACTTTTGACTGCAGCTGTTATTTTACTTTTTGTAGATGGATGTTCATTTTTGTAGACTGAAGAGCCTATTTTTATATTTTCGCAGATGCTTTATGTACCCTAGGGCCAAAAATGTAAGCTATGGGTTGAAAATAAAATTTGTATATTTTTTTGCTCCATAGAAATCTTCTAACCCTACACTTTTAACTCTAACACAGCACTACTACAAAAATGGCCTTTTGCAACACGCAAAAAAAAAAAAAAAAAAAATATCCGTTTTGAAAAATTGGAGCTAACTGGGCAACCACCCACCCCTCGAAATCAGCAGCACGCATCAATTCTTTGGCCCGGGCGATAACCGAGGCCTATCACACACATAATTCTATTTTCTTTCCAAACTTATTGGGCATACATTGGACAACTTTTTGGAGATTTTTGGACTATTTTTAGAGGAGTATAAATACAAATTGTTAACTCTAAATTAGGGCAGGACAATTGATTGCTTGGAGAGGAAAAGAACAAAGGCAAATTCGAATCATAGAACTCCAGGTCATGAACTATTTTACCTTCTTTTGTTTTCTTTCCCTTAGCATGTTAGGCTAAATTAGTTTTGTGTTAGGATTATAATGAAACCTGTATCATAAACCTTTAATTCTTGATTTTATTTGTTTTTGAAGACATAGTTTCAATTTTTGTAGAGTACGATAGATAATAATTGCTATGCTCTATGTGATTTCTAACTATTCATAAATATTTAATACATTCTTTTATGTTCACATTCGTCACAAGAATATAATCAAATCACGAGTAAGGATATGTTTAATTCTACTCGAGATATATTGTTAAATAAAGTAGGAATATTGATTTTTATAATTGAATCGTATTGTCAAATTATAAGGTACATGTGTTAAAAGGGGATTTATATAAGAAGATTTAAAATCCTAGTACGTTTTACATCGTCATATTTTCATCACACTTGCATTAATTACTATTTTGTATTGATTTTAGTTAATTTAGGTCTTGCATTCATATGTAAATTAGTTAGCTACAACCTAGATATGGAAAAATGACTACATTCTATTGTTTCGGTTAAGACTAAATCACTTGGAACTCAAACTAATACAATTTTTGTGGGTACGATATTTAGACTCAAATTCATTTATTACTGGTTAATGATCCGTGCATTTGTGGTATTACAAACGAGCAATATTTTCGTAACACGGTGCAATCCCCAATTACTTTTGGCATAACATTGGTCCATAGAGTCATGAATAAGTTATGGTAAATTCGTTTTAATAAAATTTATTTCCTTATGCTGTTGAGTTTCCTTGTGAAGATTGATTCTTCGAGATTTTATTTGATCCTCAAGGATTACATAATGATCTTAAAAAACTGATAACATAGTTCCCTTATCAAGAGCTTCCTTCCTCAAGTATATCAAGATTCAAACTGATAAGGTATTTTCCTTTAAAGCATTTGGGGCTTCGCCTAGAATGTTCCGCGATAAGAGGTTCAATTGATGGGAGAGGATCATGTAAAGGTAAGTGGGCTAGATATACTCGCTCGAGAGGTACAGGAACATGCAGATTTTTCACATGGACTTCAGTTCTACATTAGTGCATACCATCGATGCATTTTCACAAATTTTAGGGGTGTAACAGTAATTTCCAAGTCCAAGTTTAATATTTATATTAGGCTTAGGACTTAGTGGTGATTTAAAAACCTATATGATGATCGTCATGATCAATTACTTTTGCAAGTGTATGAATAGTGATAATTAGTAATAGTGGATAATAAGTCCACGTATCGTACCCACATAGACTAGCTACTTGCTATCAATTTCTATCATAATCTAGCTTCACTCTAAACAAATGTGGTGACCAATTATCAATTCAAGAATTAACGTTTTGACTAAATTATGATGTTTGCGAAAAACATTTGGGATTAAATAGTTAGGACTTTTGATTTCACTCAGGTTCTAATGCAAATTCATCCAGTCCCTTTTTCAAATGTGCTAATGATCGAATTATTCAATTTAGCTCGTAATTGCTCTCGAATAAAGCTAACCCTAATCACATGCTCAAATTTACTATATTTTATGTAAATTCACACACATATAAAATCATTAAATTTTAGTAAATCAATTCTGGTTGCACAGAGCTATAAAAGTATTTTTCGATCTCTTATAAAAACCTATATTATTTATTGTATGGGTTAGACAAATATATCTCCTTATCTTGATAGTGTCTCC
The DNA here is from genome assembly GCA_903798395.1 of Fraxinus floribunda. Taxonomy (NCBI): domain Eukaryota; kingdom Viridiplantae; phylum Streptophyta; class Magnoliopsida; order Lamiales; family Oleaceae; genus Fraxinus; species Fraxinus floribunda. The sequence goes on along the minus strand of CAIGRS010153924.1, from coordinate 5,843 downwards.
AAACCAAGCAATGGGTGATCAAACAATTGAACGTTAATGAAACACACAATAAACAATTAACACAAAATCAACGTTACATGAAATTTTTCAATAAAACAAACATTAACATAAGATACACCATTCATCTTAACAATAAAGTATTTAACGAGTCTTAATTTGGAATTAAACAACGAAAATATGAAAAACATCGCCGGGTTCAATACAATGATGAAACGAGTCTAGGAAATTGTTCTTTTTCGACACCCAAATCATAACAACATAAATCTCCTGGCCAATTTGTGTTCTTCAACCTTCAAATCCCAAATTGGAGCTACAAATCTTGAGAACTAATGTCTATGAATGTGTAATTTTGGCCTCAAGAATGTATCTCTCTCCCTCTTCTAAATAATCTGAAGAAATGGTATTTATAAACCTCCATTTCAGTCTAATATCATGTACAAAGATGATAGGGAACCAAAATCTGAGTGGAATTCGGAGATCTTAAAACTACTTTCGCATTACCCCATGCGATCACATAGGATAACCATGTGCAATTGCGTCATTTATCAAAATGGGACATTGCCTTCGTGAATTGCTGTATTAGTGCGCTCACAACATAGAGCTATTTCAAAGTTGAGCAATTTGTTCCCTAAATTTAATTCTTTGTTCTGTCCAAGTCCTCCAATACTGTAATTGAGGTCATTCATCTTCCAAACTTGATACATTGATCCCTCAATTCCAAATTTCTTCCAACTTCCATCCTTTTTGATCAATTCTCGTTCACTTTTGTCATTTCTCATCCAATACTGGGTTTTCTCCTAAAATAATAAACAAACATACAAAATTAAGTATTTAGCTTGTACAATTACTCACAAATGCCACTTTTGGTGGCCTAGATAACTGTTTACACTTATCACGAAATATGTGCCTGACGTATGGTTTCAGCAGCTTATGGGTTTTGCCGATATTATCGATTAAATTGTGACGCTAATTTCTGCTCATGGTGAAGCCCTATACCTTACGAGGCTCCATTTTGCTGAATTATAACAATTATTATCCAAGTTCAAGTTCAATTATTTACGTTGGGTGAAGGACTTGAGATGGGGTTTCGAAAAGTTGAAAAGACTACGCTCACACAGAGAAGCTCCCAAAGTCACAGTGCGAAGCATGTATGGGGTGTTGTGAATTTGAAGGAAATGAATTCGAGAGAGAAGAGAACTCTAGGCAGGAAAAATAGTTATTATTTCAACTCAACTCACTCAATCCGGATGGAAATCCGATATTTATAGGGAAAATATGGTATTTATAGGAAAAATGGAGAATTAAAATGTCTAAACTAGCCTCCTATCTACCAATGTAATTGACTAAACTAACCTACCATTAATTTATATATCAACACTCCCCCTTAAGATAGGAGATGTATGTTTATTACTCCCATCTTGGTTAACAAATATTTAACTCTTTAACTCCCCTTAAGGACTTTGTTTACAAATATGCCAATTGATCTTGTGAAGCAACATGTAACATTTCACCTCTCCAACTTGAACTTTGTCTCGTACAAGATGACAATCTATTTCTATATGCTTCGTGAAAAACTGGTTGCTAGTAATGTGAATTGCAGATTGACTGTGAGAGAATAACAAGGCTGCTCAATTGTGATTGACACCCAAGTCATCAAGAATTTTCCTTAGCCAACTGAGCTCACATACAACAGCAGCCATGGACCAGTATTCTGCTTCAGTTGAGGATCTAGAGATGGTGTTTCGCTTTTCTGATTTCCATGATATCAAAGAATTCCCTAGGAAAACACGGTAGCCAGTAAATGATCTCCTTGTGTCTGAGCAAGCAGCCCAATCAGCATTACAAAACCTTTTGAGAATTAAATCGACACGCTTTCAAATAGTAATCATTGTGCTAGTGTGCATTTCAAGTATCTTAATACATGGTGAGCAGCTCTCAAGTGAGGTTTCCTTGATGACTGAACGTATTGGTCGAGAACTTGTACTGTATAGCACAAATCTGGTTTGGTTATGGTTAAGTACAAGATTCTTCCCACCAATCATTACTAAGCTTCAGATTCTGTGGTAAGGGATAGTTGCAGGTTTAGCCCCCAGATAACCTGCATCAGTTAGAACATCCAGTGCATATTTCCTCTTATTAATGGAAATTCCATTAGTTGTTCTTGATACTTCAAGTCCTAGAAAATATTTCAGAACTCCTAAGTCTTTCAACTTGAATTGCTTGTTCAATTCCTTCTTAAATTGCTCAATGTAAATCAAGTTATTACCTCCTATGATTATATCATCGACATAAATGAGTAGGACAGTAAATGACCCTTTTATTTTGCTTGTTGAATAATGAGTAATCAGACTTCGATTGCTTGAAGTCTTGTGACAAAATATATGAAGTTAACTTGGTTTTCCACCATCTGGACACCTTTTTAAGTCTATAAATGGACTTGTTCAACTTGCAAACAAGTTGCTCACCATTCTCCCTCGGCTGCTCATAACCCTTGGGCATGAACATATATACCTCTTCATCAAGTTCACCATGGAGGAATGTATTGTTGATGTCCAATTAATGCAGGTGCCAACACTTATGAGCAGCAACTGCCAATAGCGTCTTCACTGTAACAAGCTTGGCAACAGGAGAGAAGGTTTCTTCATAATCAAGTCCATCTTTTTGTGTGAATCCGTTGGCAACAAGTCTGGCTTTCTTTCGTACATCTGTTCCGTCAGAATAGAGTTTGACCTTAAAAATCCATTTACAAGCCACATGTTTCTTATGTGTAGGAAGTGGATTGACTGTCTAAGTATTATTGGAGACTGAAGCCTGATACTCTGAGTCTATGGCTTCATACCAATCCAGATGCTTAGAAGCTTCATCATATGTTTGAGGTTCATAAATGGTTGATAAGGCCAATGAGTATTTTCTCTGAACAGAAGATAACTTTTCATAATCCACATATTCTAAAATGGGATATTGCTTACTAGCTATTGGACCTCTTGTCATGGATTTCGATTAAGGACAGGTACTTGACATGCTAGACTGCAACAATAGTATTGGAGATAAGCAGGGGCTCTTTTAGGTCTGATGGATTGTCTAGTTGGTACGGGAGGAGTTGGAATTGGAGTTGGAGTTGGATCATGAGTTGATGCTTGAGTATGTATTTCGGGTAAATTTGGTGAATAGGAAGATGAAATAAGAGGAGAGGAACTAGTGGTAGGAAAAGAGTTATATCAGAACTTGAAAGTAATGAGTCAAGAGATAAATCATGAGTTGATGCTGGGAACAAAGATGAACTATATATTAGACTAGCATCAAGCTTTGACAAAGAGTAAAGGAACTTGGAACAATGGAATGGAAATATATTTTCATGAAAGGTTACACTCTAGAAGTTAAGATAATGTCGGTAAGCAGATTGTAGAGTTTGTATGCCTTCATGCCATATGGATATCCAATGAAAATGCAAGGTATAGGCCTGGGATCAAATTTGATGCAATTTCTTTTGAGGTTGGAAGCATAACAGAGGCTTCCAAAAACCTTAAGGTGTGAATACGATGGAGATGTTTGATATAGCATTTCGTATGGAGTTTTGTTTTCAAGTATAGAAGTAGAAGTCCTATTGACAGATATGTGGCAGTAAGTATGCTGTCACCCCAAAATTTGTGAGGTAAGTTGATTGAAATTTGATAGCTCTAGCAATATTTAGGAGATGGTGGTGTTTCCTTTCCACCACACCGTTTTGTTGAGGGGTTTCTACACACCTAAGTTGGTGTATGATGCCCTTAGAATAGTAAAATTCACTCATGTGGAATTCAGCTCCATTATCTGATCTAAGAGTTTTCAGATTACATTGAAAGTGAGTTTGAACCATATGATAAAAAGATTGGATAACAGATCTGGTTTGAGACTTTTCCCTTAACAAATATGTCCAAGTCATTCGAATGTGATCTTCCAATGAGGGAACTGAATATGGTCCCCATATATCACAATGGATGAGGTCAAACATTTTTTAGGCTCTGGTTTCACTTCTTGGAAAGGGCAACCCATGCTGTTTGGCCATTGGACATATGGTACAATGCATGTTTTTATTGAATGTGATAGTTGGAACAAGATTATGCAATATAGATAGCTTGGAATTAGGAATATGTTCCCAATGACAATGCCACAGATCAATGTATGTGTTCATAGTGAAGTTGTTTATAGAATTACAAACAACATATCTTGCCTTATTACATAGAAAATAAAGATTAGATGTGCAATTAGTATAAGGAAAAACATAGAAGCTATCGTGAAGGAGTTCAGCATGTTGAGGATCCAAATGAATTTGTTGAGCAGGATGCGGAAATGAATACAGTTCATCATCAATTTTACCCATCCTAATCGTCCTCCATGTTAAAAGATCCTGAACAAAACAATATTCATGTAAGAATATCATAAAACAATTGTGCTTGAGTATTAATTTGCTTGCTGGAATCAAATTGAATATAAACATGGTACCATTAAAACATCTGTCAGAGAACTTTACTGTCCCAATATGAGTGGCCTCAACAGTGTTACCGTTTGGTAATCTCACTAATGCTTTGACAGTACTAGATATAGCCGTTAAGTGTCTGATAGAGCGCACCTTACGTTCCGATGCTCCTGTATCTACGATCCATTTGGTTGTATCTTTATGAGTGTTAGGACAAACATGATTACTGAGAAGGCAAAAGTACCTGGCATTGAATGTTCAGTAGATATGGCATCCTAAAGTTGTGAATGGGACTGTGTTTGAGGACGAGTTGATGATTGCTCTCTCAACTATGGTACTAACATAGCTAGGACCTACTTGCATTGATTTGAAGTGATAGTATGATTGGAAAGGGAATCTATAACATTAGATTGAACACCAGCAGAAGCTTGTCCTACGACATTCACTACAAAAAAAATCGATTTCGCGACAAACAAATGTTGTCGCAAAAATTGTGTTTTTGTTACAAAAGTAATTTAGCGACAACAATACGTTAGTTGCGGGTATTGTCGCTTTATATGAGTCACAAAATGTGTTTTGCGACGACTTTCTAGCTATCGTGAAGGAGTTCAGCATGGTGAGGATCCAAATGAATTTGTTGAGCAGGATGCGGAAATGAATACAGTCCATCATCAAGTTTGCCCATCCTATTCGTCCTCCATGTTAAAAGATCCTGAACAAAACAATAGTCATGTAAGAATATCATAAAACAATTGTGCTTGAGTATTAATTTGCTTGCTGGAATCAAATTGAATATAAAACATGGTACCATCAAAACATCTGTTAAAACTAGAGTATCAGAGAACTTTACTGTCCCAATATGAGTGGCCTCAACAGTGTTGCCGTTTGGTAATCTCACTAATGCTTTGACAGTATTAGATATAGCCGTTAAGTGTCTGATAGAGCGCACCATACGTTTCGATGCTCCTGTATCTACGATCCATTTGGTTGTATCTTTATGAGTGTTAGGACAAACACGATTACCTGAGAAGGCAAAAGCACCTGGCATTGAATGTTCAGTAGATATGGCATCTTAAAGTTGTGAATGGGATTGTGTTCAAGGACGAGTTGATGATTGCTCTCTCAACTATGGTACTAACATAGCTAGGACCTACTTGCATTGATCTGAAGTGATAGTACGATTGGAAAGGGAATCTACAACATTAGATTGAACACCAGCAGAAGCTTGTCCTACGACATTCACTACAAAAAAAATCGATTTCGCGACAAACAAATGTTGTCGCAAAAATTGTGTTTTTGTTACAAAAGTAATTTAGCGACAACAATACGTTAGTTGCGGGTATTGTCGCTTTATATGAGTCACAAAATGTGTTTTGCGACGACTTTC
>CAIGRS010153923.1:0-10769 GCA_903798395.1 Fraxinus floribunda | reverse complement strand
GAATGGATTGGGTTTTCGGACGATTGATTGGGATTGGGCTTGGTATATGTGTGTTTGGAGGATTACGTAACAGGAGCAACAATCGGTTGAAAATGTGATTCTTGAACCTTTTTTAATATTTTTGAGTAAAGTGAATAACAGAAATTAAGGATAATTAGCATGTAACATCCTTTCATTTCACTGTTACGGTGGAAAACGTTATTACTTTTTGACATTTTCACATTTATTTCCATCTTTCATTGAGCAAAATGTCATTTTCATTCATTTTTTCAATTAAAAGCTGTGAAATGATGAATATTCCATAGTCCCAATTTTTTTAAAAAAGTGTAAACGAGTCGTAAATAAATTATTAAAAAGGTATTTAGTTCATAATGCTAATACATTTCACTATTATTGTGAAAAATAACAATATCTTTCATTTTTTTTGACATTTTCACCCTTAATTATACATTTAATTGCGCAAACCATCATTTCTATCCATTTTATTAATAAAAGCTTCATAACGAATATATCCTCTTATTTAAATAAAATTAATTGCAATCATAGTGCCAATTTTTCTTAAAAAGTACAGACGAGTTACAAATAATAAATTATTGAAAAACTAGAAATTAAAAAAAAAAATCTTTAATTTTATTTCTTTTAAATAAAAGGGTATATTCGTTATTTCACACTTTTAATGAAAAATTGGCTAACAATGGATAGAACTGATGGTTTGAGCAATTAAACATGTAATTAATGATGAAAATGGCAAAAATGAAAGGCATGAACTTTTTCACATTAATAATGAAAGATAGGGGCATTATGTGCTAATTACCCCTTTAATAATTTATTTAAAACACGTTTGCACTTTTTTAAAAATTCATAGCTATGGTTGCAAATTAATTCTTTCTTTTAAATTTGTTTTATTTAAATAGAAGAGCATTCGTCATTCTACAATTTTAATTGAGAAAATTAATGAAAATGACCTTCTACACAATAAGGTGGAAATAAGGGTAAAAATGTCAAAAAATAAAAAACGAAAAATGAAAGGAAATAACGGTTTCTACAATAATAATGAAAGGCAAGATGTTATGTGCTATTTACACCATAAATTAACTACTTTCTAGTTTCTACTACTGATATGTACCTCTAGGTTGCTGCCTATTGTTTTGGTTTTTAGTGTTGGTGGTATTGGATGTTTGATAGAATTGAAATACGTTGTCCAATTTTTATTGTTCATCAATTAATTGTTAACACATCATTTCACATTAAAACGTTACCTATTTTTTAGCATAAGGAACAGTGAAAGGAAAGTTAGACATGTTAATTTAAAATGACGTGTTCATAGTTAATTAGGTGGATAACATATTGGACAACAAAATTTGAACTTGTTTGATAAAGGCTAAAAGGGGTTGGTTAGTGGTGGTTGGTTTATAGGGCAACCATGAAATGCTGCATGAGGTGAACCAAAATTCTGTCAAAGGAAGAAAGCTCTTTCTGATACCAAAGTGATGTCGATTGAAACGAACAAGAACAATAAACTGAACAAGAATTTCATCAATGGTTGGTGGAGACGAGACAAAGTGTCATTTACTTGTGTACCATTTAGATCAGTTTCGCAAGATGAATATTTGTTAAATGCTGTGAAATAAACTGAACAGATGATGAAAATACAGACGTTGGCTGCAGCGGATTGGAAGAAATTTCGATTGACACACAACACTGATATTATGAATATATTTTACCATCAATTAACTTGATTATACAGTCGAGTGCAGTCAATTTTAAGCTAAATCAATCCACTAAGCTGTCGACAATCCANGGATTGGAAGAAATTTCGATTGACACACTACACTGATATTATGAATATATTTTACCATCAATTAACTTGATTATACAGTCGAGTGCAGTCAATTTTAAGCTAAATCAATCCACTAAGCTGTCGACAATCCACGATACAAGCTTGTCGAGCTGCAAACTTTCTAGATGTACTGGAAGTCGTACAATTTATGAACACCAAAAACAATTCATGCACTGCAAATCTACAGCAAGAAAAAAGGATTGATATTCCTGTTTCCCCAGATTTCATACAGCATAAGTCAGTTCAAAATTTCATGCGTAAATTAATATAGTGTTGTAGGTTTGGGTAGCAGATGATAAAAGCACAAAAAAGGTAATAAATCAACAAAAAGTGTGCCGAATTGGCACCTAATGAAGTTTGTAGCAACAATATTCAGTCAGCTTTTGGTCTGATCTCAATCCCTTGAATGATGACACCATTCTTCCAGTTCCCACCCTTTGTCTCTGTCAAACTTATTTCCATATCTAAATCTTGTTCTCCATCCACGAAAAACTCTCCCAACTCAACTTCCATCCACTTATCTGCTCTATCCTTGGGGTAATCGGTAATGCGCTCTGAGGACAAATCACCTTGCCGCCTATATCTAGGAGCCAACCGAGGATTGTAAAATCTGCCCCTACGTAAAATCTGGTCCTTATTCCTTTGTTCTCCCTCTGGATCTAAACACACTTTTCGTTTTGCACCATCCCGCCCACTAATTCCTACTGTAGCCTCAGCAGGTTGATACCCAAAACCATGTATTCCTGATTTTGAAGTGAACACAAGGTAAGCTGCATATTTAGTTCCTGAAGACAGCATGCTAGTGTTAATCTTGCCACGAATTTCAAACCAACACACATCAAGAAGCTCTGCCACCTCAGGAAATCTGAAACAAACGTGAAATGAACCATCAGCATTTGAAATAATTAATAGAAGGAAAAGATACTTGTTCTTATGCTAGGTAACTGTAAACCTGGACTCTGGATAAGGGATCCATTGCCAATATTCAGGTGTATCACCCCACACAATGGAGAGGTCCCTTGCAGCCAGCATAAAGCACTTCTTTCCTGTCCCTTTCTCCAATGAAAAGCTCTGCAATAACGGAGAAGCATTAGGATGCATCCCCAACTAGAATAAATGAGATCAAAATGTAAAGAGAGACCATCACAAGTGACAACTATAAACAAAACTTCAGTCAATTTGTAACTTGGTTGAGCACTGGGCAATAAAATTATTGAACTTTGGACATTTAGAGGCACAAAAATATTCAATGTTGTACAACATAAATTGAGGTTTATGCCAGTAATCTCGGAATTATAACTATAGAACAATTGCAATAGTAAGAACAACACTAAAATTTATTATTTTTTAAGAAATAAGAACCAAAAAATTATAAGTATTCATGTCAATTATAATGTAAATTTCAAATTTATTTTTCAAATTTTCTTGGTCAGGTTCGACGATAATGAGCAATCTACAACCACCTCACCTTTTGTAGAAAAAAGTTCATAATTTACCTAATTTTCAATTGCAAAAAAAATCCGAATAATACTTTTTTAAGGAAGATTCCCAACAATTAACCAGGCAAAGCAGCTTAATTAATATTTACGCAAAATTCACGAAAATTAATATCATAAGAATTTACATTATTACCTTAATGCCACCGTCGATGATTATTGGATTGTCACAGAGGTGGAAATAAAGCTCTTTCTTGGGTCGAAGTTTGGCAAGAACCGAATCATCGGCGTCAATTGAGCGTAAAATGATGTCACGATAATCAGGCGGCAAAAACCGCTCCCAAACGGCGTCGGATTCCGCCGCCGACCGGAATGTCGGAGTCACCAAAGACAGTCGGCAGGCATCCTTGGGGCTCGTCAGCGACAGCGCAGCGGCTATACAACCCTCCGGCAGCGCTTGGAAATCATTGTAGCTCTCAACCGACATCGCGTTTCTCTCTCTATATCTCTCCAACCTCTCTATATATTTATTGGATTGGATGTGTGTAGATGGTAGAGGGATATTTCTTATTTCTCTCTCTATGTCTCTCCAACTTCTCTCTATATTTATTGGATTTGGATGTGTGTAGATGGTAGAGGGATATTTCTTATTTATAGAAGCACAGACGGTTGAAAAGGTTTTTCTACTGTCTTGTCCAAATCTTAAATATCATTTCATAATTATAGGTTTTAAGTCTATTTAGTCCTTAGCTGACTCTATATTATGTTCGACTAAAAGGATAAAATTGTCTAAATAAAATAACCTTATCATTTGATTTTGAAAAATAAAAAATTATTTTGGGAGAAAATTCATGCTTGGGACCAGTCACGTGCTCCTCATTTGGATACGAGTGCGTTTGATGTACATATTTTTTTTTTGAGAGAATGCATTTTTTATATAATGTGATGGTGAATATATGGTTGAAAAAGAAGAAAAAGTTATTGATATGATGTAAAATATTATTTTATTGAAGAATGTGTGGTTGAAAATGAGTAAAAGAATGAGAATATGACTCAAACAGGAGCTTACGAATTTACACTTTAAAGAAATATATTTAATTAACTTAAATTTAAATATACAATATTAAGATTTAATGGACAATTTTTTTTTAAAAGTCTAGTTACTTTTGGTGCCTGTTCGGTGGTCATTTTGGTCCAATTTTAATTAAAATTGTGATCGTTTAATGTTGTCAGTGGGGCCTTGTATGTGAGAGAGCCAATCAAACTTTGCGGCTGACTTTGATGTTAACAATCAAAAAATTAAATATGTTTCAATAATTTTTTTTTAAATTTACTACTACAAGAAATATGACATAAGCTAATTTCTTCATAAAGGTTTTTAAGTAAAATAGAGACCCCACCAAACAAGTCCTCGATTACTTAGTGGCGTAGCATTGACATTGCTATTGGCAAGAAATCTTAGCCATGAAGGTTATGCCTGGTTGGAATTGGACAATAAAATATATTCTACTCTATCATATTTCTCCTTTTGAGGACAAAGCTCTTATCTTTTTGGAACAAGCCGTTTTTTTTTTTTTTGCCATAAATAGAAGGGAATAATATATTCACTTCTCTCTCTCTATTCAATTTTCTTGCATTACTTCCAACGCAAGGAAAAAATAGATATTATGAAATTAATCATTATTTAAAAAACATAAAATACAAATAAATACTTTTATATATTTAGCCATTATTTGATCTTCATTCTCTTTTTAAATATATTTTTCTTTCTCTTATTTTTAATCACATATTTTTCAATAAAATAATATTACAGCAAATTCAAATTTTTTTTATTTTTTAATCACGTATTTTCCTAATCAAATCATTATTTCAAAATGTATTTTTAGCAAAAAATAAAAAATAAAAAATAAAAAAAGAGAGCTTATGAACAAGAATTGGAAGGCTAATTCCATAGTGATAGTATGCGAACAAAAAAGTAAGTTAAAGAAAGTAAAGGAATTATTTAATTTTATTTCCAAATTTTATGAATTGAAAGCTTAGTAGCTAAGGTTTTACTTTATTTTTTATTATGTTTTTTTTCTTCAGAGAAAAAAAGTATGTATTTTATAGGGAAAAAATAATAATAAAGAGACCATACCATGCCTTTTGTGTGGAGAAAGATCCGCGTAAGAAAGAAGATACTCCGCATGTTTACACGTCGGCCACATGGAGGAGTTTAATAAAAGTTCATGAAAAATAATATTAAAAATTTGGTAAAAGTTACAGATTTCATAAAATGTACAGTGTCGAAACTTAATTTAAAAAATTGGTAAATTTTGTAAAATTTAATTATTTGTTGAACATCTAATCTGAAAACTATTTTTAACTAAAAGTAATATTTGAAAATTATAAGCTTATTGTATATTTTAATGGAAATTAATGCTCTCTTCTATTTAACTGTTGTGGCACTCAAGAATGAGAATTTGATTCTTGATATAACATTTTTCTATCAGTCACATTCGAACTAATCAATTTTGCTCTGTTACCCATTACGGGTACCAGCAATTGTACCCATTTTTTTTTCTTTTTCTTATTTTAAAAGCCTTTAGTCAAATTATATTTTCAATCACTGCCAAAACTGAAGATTCTTCCCCCACATCAACAAATGGTAGCTCGAGCCGAGCCGCTCACGAGCTTGTGGGATTGTGAAAAAATTCAAAAAAGCTGGTGGGCTCGCGGCTTGGCTCGGCTCGTGTGCTCACGAGCTCTTGGGCCGAGCCGAGCTCGTCCACAAGCAAACGAGCCACGAGCCGGCTCGGCTCGTGAACTCGTGGCTCGTAACGAGCTCGAATCGAGCTCGTGGGTTAAAGGGTCGACCCGAGCCATTGACATCTCTAACCAATGGCCCCCCTTATTAATACCCCACCCCAAACAATAACTCCTACTTGACAAAAGCCAACGCCCTTATTAAAACCACACACAACCACATGATTCTACAAATTGAAGTATTTTCTTGATTTTTTTGGGTAAAAGTTTTGCTTCTTCAGAGTTTCATCTTCCACTGTGTCTCTATCTCAGCGACCTCCGCCATTTTTACAACAGGTACCCAACATATTTATTTTTTTTAAAATTGTTCCATAATGGCAAAAATTTTGGCTAGTGTTAAAAAATTATAATTTTAGGTGGTGATTTTATCATGTATTCTAACTTAAATACTTGACAAATAATGACATGAACACTATATATATGGAGCATGAATATTTATCCAATGGATTTTTAAATTTCTTTATGTTTTTCAAGTGAGAATACTAAATTAAGCCTTTGTTTGTTAATTTTTTTTTTTTATAAATAAACAAAGAATATGATGTTTTAGAGGTAAAATATGTGGTAGAAATATAGTTTGAGACAATGTGTTCATTAGGAAAAATATGATGTTAAACTTTGTTCATTACATTGATATATGTTATCTATTAATTTTCATTAGAAATGGAAGGTGATGACAATGTGTTTATTCCTCAAGTTACCATCGGTTCAATTCCTAAAACTGGTCAACAGTTTGAAACACCTGACGATGCATTTCATTTTTACAATCAATATGCGCGAGAAGCGGGGTTTAGTACACGAGTAGACAACAGCAGAAGGAAAAAGAAAACCAATAAGATTGTCTGGAAATTGTTTGTGTGCTCAAATGAAGGAAAGACAAACAATAACTACCAGATGAGGATTACAATTTTTGTTCAACGTACAAGGAAACGAAATCGTGGATATACACGGTGTGCGTGTCTTGCTAGACTTTCAATGGTGAAACAAAAAACTGGAAATTTGTGGGCTATCAGTCATTTTGTGGAGGAGCATAATCACCCCCTTACTACACCTAACAAGGTACATTTGTTACGATCACATCGAAATGTGTCTACCGCAAAAAAGGCACTTGTCCAACAGTTTTCTGAGGCGAATATTCCCACGTGTCAGCAAGTACGACTTATGGAGATAGATGCAAGTGGTCCATCATCAATGGGGCTTGTGGAGAAAGGTATCGGGAATTATCAAAGGGATGTCAATCAGGCACTGCTGAGTCACGATGCCGAGACACTTATTGAACATTTCAGTTTGGAGCAAGAGAAGAACCCCAACTTCTTCTATGCATATGAGACTGACGAGAGTGGTGTCTTCACTCGATATTTTTGGGCTGATTGTGAATCTAGAAGATCATATGCCTATTTTGACGAGACAGTGGTGTTCGACACAACATACAATACGAACAAGTGCTCCATGATTTTTGCTCCATTTGTTGGGGTTAACTATCATCGCCAAACTATTTTGTTTCGGTGTGGATTGTTGAGCGATGAGAAAACATAATCTTTTGTTTGGCTTTTTTCAAAGTTCATTGAAGCTATACCAAGCTAGCTGTCCTGGGGTGATTATCACTTATCAGGATGGTGCAATTTCTAGAGCTGTTAGAGAAGTGTTTCCTAGTACATTGCACCGATATTGTTTGTGGCATATTTTGAATAAGTTCTCCGAGAAGATGAGTGTCACGTTGTATAGGGATCAGTACCACATATTGGTAAATATCATTAGAAAATCAGAGTCCGCGGAGATGTTCGAGCATCGTTGGACCGAGGTGATGGAAACCACGGAGTTAGGGAGTAATCAATGGCTCCAAAGCATCTAAGAAATACGGAGTCAATGGGTGCCAGCGTACATCAGACATGTCTTCGTAGCAGGGATGTCCATCAGCCAGAGATCAGAGAGCAATCACGCATTCTTTAAGAGATATGTAGAAAAGAAAAACTCATTGATGGATTTCATCATAAGATTTAGTAGGGCTTTATAGCATCAGAGACATCAAGAGTTAATTGCTAACCGCACTGATCTTTACGAGCACTTCGAGTAACTACGTCTTTGATGATGGAAAATCAGATGGCAGGTATATACATGAAGACAATTTTTTTGCTTTTCCAAAAAGAATTAGCGTAGAGTAATTTCTACATTTGCTTGAGAAGATCAAGCTCGAATGCGCTAAAAGTTTATGTGGTTCATCGGTTTGATCTAGGGCATATAGACAGTCGACAGCGACAGTCGACTTATTTCATAAAGTCTGATCTCATCTCATGCAGTTGCCAAATGTTTGATTTTGTTGGTTATCCATGTTGTCACATGCTTTCCTTTATGAAGAAAAAACAAGTGATGCTTTTATCAGATAAATATATACTTCGGAGGTGGACAAAGAATGCGAAAGTTGGCCCTGTATATGATTTAGGAGATGGTATGTCCATGGACAGTCATTATTATCAAGGCATGGAATGTTGACTTATATGGCATCAGAATTGGTCGAAGAGTGTGCTTTAACAGACGCTCACAACAACTTCCTCATTGATGAGTTTCGGGGTCTCAAAATACGGGCAAAAGAGATTGACGAAGGAGAAGATGTAGGAATGAGTAGGAATAGAAGCCAGAGCCGCGACGAGACTCGAGTTGTTGTTGATCCAAATCATGTTAGGACTAAAGGGTGCGTAAAGCGACTTAAGTTAGGGAAGGAGAAAGTGATGTCTCAGCCCAGCAGAAATTGTGGTGCATGTTGTCGTAATGGACACGATAGAAGAACTTGTCCTACACTTAAGTCTAGGTATTTTAAACTCGATTTACTCATTATTTTTTTGAGTGTTGTGTAAATAATAATCATATTAAACTTGTCTTATCGCTTAAAGTTGTTTTTTGTGCACTTTCAGGTCGCATATCATGGACGAGCCTTATCAACCACAGTTCTCGTTTGATGAAACGCATGATGATAAGTACATTAGCGCTGACAATAGTAACTACGGTAGTTTCCATAGTTTCCCCCAACAACGACTTTCCATGGGACCTGCTTCATTTTCCTCGAGTTACTTATGTGATTGTACTAAATTTATAATTATAAGTTTTTGCGAGTAGGGCCCATTTCAAATCTAAAATCGTATTACTATAATTTTCATTTTGTTAAGTTTTAATGTTCTTTTCACGTTTTTTGAATGGTCAAAATAATTATCAAAATAACACCTCAAGACAATTCGTATGATAATTCTTTTATATAAATAAAATAAATAAAGAATGTGATATTTTCGAGGTAAAATATATGGTTGAAAAGTAACTTAGATAAATGTGTGTGGTTAAAAAGTGATTTTAGAAAATATATTTATAAATTATAAACAAGTTACCAAATGAGGTTAAGTGGACTAAAAATTAACTAAAAAGTGGTGATCATTCGAATTTAAAAAAAATGATGTAAAGAAGATTTTTTAAATGGAAAGTGCTGCTTTTATGGATGGTTGGTGGGGGGTTGAGTGGGGGTAGGAAGTACTTTGACTGCCAAAAACTTTGAGAAACAGGAAAATGATTGAAATAAGGAAAATGACAAAAAATGGGTACAATAACTAGTACCCGTAATGGGTACCTGAGTAAATCTGTCGAACTAATATTGCAATTATTTAATTCTGAAACCCAGTTTATCGAGCTAGTCTTTTAAACTCAGAATTTCATTTTTAACATGGTAAAATGTTCGGCACGGGACAGGCCGAATGTTGATCGTTGACCATTGACCGTAAACAATTAGCAATCGTAAAAGCGATGTCGTTTATTAATATTTAATTAAATAATATTCAAAAAATTATTCAAAACAAAAGACCCAAAACTTAAAAAGAGGAGCCAACTCTCTCTTCCCAAAACAAAAGGGTCAAAAAATAAAGGCACAAACTTTTTAAAATACCCAACTCTCTGAGTCCAAAACAAAATGTCAAAAAATAAAAATAAAAATGTCCTAACTGGACTTCTTATTCCCGTCTTTTCTCTACAACAAGAAGTCAGCAATAGTGACCCCGCGCCCGACGGTATTGAAGACTCCGACGGATCCAGCACGGATGGTCGTGCCCCTCGTCAGGTGTTGGGTCCCTTACACTACATTGCCAATCGGGGACCTCAACATTCATATTTGACTTAGAGATGTCAACCATCAAGGTCAAATCGGCTTTTCCCGTCTTTTCTCTACAACAAGAAGTCAGCAATAGTGACCCCGCGCCCGACGCTATTGAAGACTCCGACGGATCCCGCACGGATAGTCGTGCCCCTCGTCAGGTGTTGGGTCCCTTACACTACATTGCCAATCGGGGACCTCAACATTCATATTTGACTTAGAGATGTCAACCATCAAGGTCAAATCGGCTCGTGAGCCAAAGCTTGGCTGAAATTTGGAGGCTTGACTCTAGTGGTGGCAAAGGGCCGAGCCGAGCTCGTGGCTCGTAGACCAATGAGCCGAGTTTAAGCTCAGCTCATTAGTTTAGGGGCGAGTAGGTCGAGCTCTCACCTCTCGAGCCACTCGACGAGCCGAACTTGCTCGATATATATATATATATAGGTGCAAGCAACGTGCAATGCACGTTTGCTTAGTTTATATTTAATAGTTTTGTTTAAAAATTAATTTGTTATTAATAAAGATGTAATTTTTTTGGTTAATTAAATAATTAGTGATGTAATGTTTA
>CAIGRS010153904.1:0-13042 GCA_903798395.1 Fraxinus floribunda | reverse complement strand
TTTTTGGTGGTAATTGAAGAGGACATCGTGGGCTTTCCAACGGTATCCAAAATCGGTGGTTTTGGTGGTCGGAAGTTACCGAAAAATTGCCTCAAACTTGGCCAAAAAATCTGAAAATTCAGTGACCGTTCGTGAAAGAAATTTCAAATTTCAGTGACCGTTTCTGAAACTTTAAGACTTCAGTGACCGTTTTAAAATTTTTAGGTAACTTCAGTGACCATTTGGAAAATTAACCAAAAAATCATTTAATTTTAACTTCAACACATGCAGCTACTTAAGATGAAGCTCTACATGCACAGAAGTCCTAAGATAGCAAGAGGTTTCTGTATAAACCTCAAAGTCAACACTTGCACCTTGTTTTTTTTTTCTTCTTATGTGTTCATTTTACTGCAAAAGAAAATGAGGATATTTCTACCATACAAACCTCTCATGTCAAAAAAGGTTCTACTCGTGCAAAGAATTTTCTTTCCCAAAAATTGAAACGATTTAAGGATGTATATCAATCAAGAAGATCAATGTGAATCATCAGAAGATCACTCCTGTAAGAACTATATTTCCAGCTTTTCAGCTCTTCTGCTACGAAAGATATTGAAGTTTGAATAGAGACGGAAAACTGATGGGTAAGTCAGAAAAAGAATCGGTAATAGTCAGCTTTCATCACATTGATGGTTTATGGAATTTCATTGTGTTAGTCTACAGTCTACTTTTGACTTATGATGTAAGGAAGAGTGAGATATGCAGTAATAAAATCCATGTTCTGCAACCAAATTTTCAGGACTTTCGACTACTGAACTTTCATCAATTCACTCCACAATCTTCTGTGAAGCCAAGTCACTAGCCTGATATATCTTAATCAATTTCGCTCAAAATATTTCACAGCAAAAAAGTTTCAAGGAAAAATATTGCACGCCAATTCTTAGAGTTATCTGACTTATAAACAGTTCTCAACCACGCTGCATCAGTTTACAACTACTTCAAGTGAACTTTCTCAGTCACCAAGGCCATGAAAACTTCCAACAAACCAACTTTGTGGTCCAGCTTTTGCCTTCCTCTTATAGGAATCTGATAGTGTAGAGCTTACCCCAAACTATTTCTCTCTCCTTTCATTTTCCTTGATTATCAAATCATGCAGATATAACCTACTGTTTTACGCCAATATACCTATGTATCCACTTTGCCACTACCAAATTATAACCGATCAAGCTCAATATCTAAGCCATAGTAAGCAGAGGACAAGTACATAATTGTGCCCTCCTACTAGCTTGAGCTATTGTCATCGATCTACAAAATCTAGTTTGAAATCAGAAATAATCAATCCTTTGAGTTGTGTGGTTGCATTCTTTAGCTGGAGGTCTTGAAATACAATTAAATCACAAATAGTGATGTCAGGAATAACAGTATGTACGTATTGCCCAATTAAGTACCTTCCTCGATGTGGTATGTGAATGTGAAGAATATTTGAAACTACTCTAAAATCTCGATCAGTAAGATTTGTGTGCAATGCCCTTTTTCTGCAAGAGCTTCTCTTTTTTCTCGTGAGGACTGGGATGACCTCACTTTGAAATGCCAGATATGTCCAAAAGGAATTTCATTGTATACAGGCATATAAGGCTAGGTGTTGATTGCAGTCTCTTTCCCAGGTTCAAGCAAACTCTAGAAGATGGTCCTGCTGACTCTACTGCATCTATCATTCAATATTTTAATGGGGCCCCTTTGTACACATTTGCAACTAGGGTCCCTATAGCCATATTAATAGTCAGTATTAGTCCTAACTCGTGGTGGATGTTTTCTTCTTGGATCTTCAATCTACGATCTATTTTTCCACTTTTCATCCTTTAAAATATAGGTTCGACTATGGGTGTGACAAGTCCCAGCTTAATGCAAACACAATGATATTTAATGCCACAAAATGGTAAGTTTTCTATAAAAAATAGGCCAGAATGTATGGGAAGACTTCCTTTTGTGCTGGAGTGCCCTTGATGTGAAGTAATACTTTGGTTTTTGGAGCGTTAATGAATGAGTAAATCTTTTCCTTTTGAGTAGAAGTCAGCATTGTATTATTGTGAGTTCTTCCTTCACTCGCCCAAACTAATATCTGAGCTAACAAAATCTAAATTTTTCCATCACCTGGGAATAGTAAATACAACATAGGCCCCAAAGAAATAGACAGAAAATACTCCTTAAGCTCATTTCTAGATGAAGTTAGTGTTATGAGGATTTGTTACAAAGTTGCTGAGGGAATTCTTTACACTTTCTTATGGTTTGATAGGTCGTATTGGTTGAAATTTTCATTAGTGAAAAATATTCTGTAACCGACATCGTTTCCATTGAGAATATGGCTTTGTTGTTGTTGTTGTTGTTACATTTAAGAGAGTGAAACTGGCTTCAGACACTTCTTGTTTCTTGTGAAGGGAAAACACAAGACAGCAGAGTAGACTGGTTGTGAATCTAGTGGAGTGCCAAAATGAACATAAGTATTGCGATTTATATAACTGAGTTAGTATTATTGATGGAGGACAATTTTTATAATGAGGTAACTTGGTGTGAATTTCTATTAACACAAATGCTGTTAAGGATTTAGGTGTTTGTGATTTGCTGCTACACAGCATATTCAAAGTAATGAGTTTCTAGCTATCTTTAGTTTGCTGTTTGAGTTTCTCACATGGCTCAATAACAAGACTGAAGTAAAAAAAAAAATGTGTTTAGGATTCAGTTAGACTTTCTGCTAACACAGATGCATGGATATAGTTTTGTAATCCTCTTTATCCTCCCAAAACCCCCAATTGGGATGGCAGATTTGTTCTTTTTAGTGTTGTTTGGAAAGAACATTAGTTTACTCGAGAAAAGAAAAGTAAATTAGAATAATAGTTGATTTTACCCAGATTTACCTTTGTCAACCTGCATGGACATGCTACAAAATTATCTTCCTTCTATTCCTTCTTTAAAAATTAGATCATGTCTGGATGCTAGTTGCTCCGTTACAGTGTGCCCTATTACAGTTAGATTTGGATCTCGTGCCTCTTAAGTAATATGGCTGTTTTCACTAATGTAATGATGTAATTTTGCAAACCCCGCTGTTTGGATTTTGGGATGGTTTACTAGAATCAGAATCATATTTCATGCACGATCAAGACAAGTTGACTAGGAAAAATGTGGAGGGGGTGGGAATGAGGAAAAGAATGATACAAAGAACGAGTCGAATCTTATTAACTGTCATCTTTAATTTAAATGACTTCAATGACTAAGTCAACCCATTAAGCACAGCATTACAACAGTAATTAAATGATGTTGTCTTGCAGGAAATCTCAAAACTAAGGTACGAGTTATGCCCCAGAGTGATGAAGGAGAGGAAGTTCTGGAAGATCTATTTTATTCTGGTTAGCAGTCATGTGGCACCGTAAGTAACTTTTTCCCTGCAAAGTTTTATTTTGGATTGATTTGGCGAAGACTGTTTATGTTGTACTCGCAATTAAAACCAATGATTTCTTCTGTTTTGGGTTTTTAAAGCGTTTTAAATATTTAGGTATAGAATATGAACTTAAATACTGGTGATGCTTTGTATTAATGCTGAATATATTTCAGTTTGACATTTTGCTCTTTTTTGGGAATGCGTAAAATTCTGTTGAGCTCCTAACTTGAACATTAATTAGGGGAGGGAGAGAGGTCAATCTGAAATAGATTTTGTCCATCTCGTTTTCTTTGTCGTTAGAATCTTGGTATGTGAACACTGCTTCTCCTGGTACTTCAATTGCTGTATACTTTGGATAAAGCTGTTTTTTTTTTTATCTAGAGATGAACTTTGCGTTCTAGTCTATGATTTAGTTCATATTATAAAGCTTCTCCAGAATTCTCATCCCAACAAGGAGTTGCCGTGATTGAACACCCATGTAGAATAAGGCCATTAATCAAATATGCTGTTTGATTTGTACCTGCACCTACTTCAAACTTTTTAGTTCTCTATCTTTTGTTGGTAATGCATGTTCTTCCTAGGACTCACGATGACATCACTTGCTATACAGTGAGAAGTCGCGATAACTATTTCTATGGAAGGAAGTTTATTGCATATGACTTGAGTTTAGCAGAATTTTTTTCTCGTGTTTCTTATGAAGTCGAAGCACAGTTTGCTTAATGCATGTGATCATGATCTTCATGATATTAATTATAAATGGAAATGATGGAACTTGGGATGTGGTATCGACAATCACTATAAACGTCCTTTAAGTCTCTCTCTCTCTCTCATTTTTTGGGGTGTGGATTAATAAGTCTTTACTAGAATACTTCTAATTTTATTGGTAGGTATGAAAAGAAGTATATGGAGGATGTAAAGCAAAAACACGCTGAAAAGATTAAAGATTCCGAGTTGAAGGAAATTTCATCAGGTGTAACATATCCTAAAATGGCAGTTGAGGATTCAAACCAGAAAAGCAGTAAAGCGAAGTCATCAACATCTGAGCAAGACTTGGATGCATTTCTCCTTGGGGACCTTGAAGAGAGTGTCCGTTTCACTTATACACGAAGGAAGAAAACGGGCCACCAGTTTGTAAACGGTAATCAATTAGGAGGAGGGGTAAAATAGTAATAGGGATATGGGGGGAAATTGTGAATAAAAGAGGGAGGGAGGGAATAAGTTTGTTAGGCAATTTTTCATTCATTCAGTGTAATAGGGTGGAGAGATCAGGCCTCTCGAATAGCCTTGGAATTTGTCAATATTCTTCTACGATCAATCCAATTCTATTTTCTGTTGATCTTATAAAAATACACAGTGCATCAACTATCGTTCTAGATCGCATTTCCCAGGCAGGTTACTAATCAGTTCCTTTTTCCAGCAGGAGGTCTAACTCAATGTAGGCTACAGAATTCCAGAATTCCAGCAAAAGTTGGCAACAACAGGTGAGGTCCTATCAATTTGGTATCAGAGCACGTTGAGATCTGGGGAAAAACATGACGATTGCTGAGCGGGTAGGGCAATTGGAATCCAGGTTTGATGGCTTGCAAGAGGAGGTAAGTGTGTTTAGGGCGGGGATCCAGAGGGACATGGTTGGAATAATGGAGAAGCTCGATTAGATTTTGTCGAAGTGGGAGGATCAGGAGAGAGACAGGAAGGAAAAGGGAATTTCATCCAACTCATCGGAACCTACGATGAGTTCTGATGCTCCTAACATTACCCAGAAGCTACGAGGGGGCACTGGGGAAAGGGTGTCTCGTGAGGAGTGTGGGAGACTGGAAAATAGAAATCGCTGGTTGGATATGCCTATTTTCAATGGAGAGGCACCGGATGCGTGGATTTTGAGGGCCGAAAGATATTTTTCCATCAATCAATTCTCGAATTAGGAGAAGGTCGAGGGCGCCGCAGTTTGCTTTGAGGGATAAGCATTAGCCTGGTATCAGTGGGAAAACGGGCAGCAGCCATTGACACGCTGGGAAGATCTCAAACTTTTACTGTTGTAGAGGTTCAGACCGTTGCAAGAGGGCAGCGTGCTGGAGAAGTTCTTGGCATTGAGACAGGAGGGAACAGTGAGGGATTATCGCCGTTAGTTTGAACTCTTAGCTGTATCGTTGCCGGAGCCTCCAGAAGCTGTGTTGGAGGGAAATTTTATCAATAGACTGAATCCAATCATACGGGCTGAGGTTAGGATGATGAAGCCTCAAGGGTTGGGCTAAATCATGGAATTGGCAAAGAGTTGAAGATAGAAATGAGTCACTCAAACAGGCCCAACTCATGGGCGGCCCAATTAAAGTTAAAACTCTCAGCCCCAGTTCATTTTTAACCAGCCCAGTGGGGGGCAGCCCAAATTACCTAGGATTATATCAAAGGGGACCTCTGCAAAGTCCCAAAATCAGCCAACAGAATATGGCCGCTACCACAAGCCCTCGTGACCTGTCTAGGCCCTCCACCTTCGTGAGTCAATGGCCAGCTCCGACGGTCAAGGCAGCGCCTCCCTTCAAGAGGCTGACCGACACCGAGCTTCAGCTCAAACGGGAAAGGGGGTTGTGCTATCGTTGTGACGAGAGGTTCACGCCTGGCCACCGTTGTAAGAACAAGGAGTTACATGTATTATTGGTACATGAGGAAGAATTGAAAATACCGGGGGAGGAAGGGGAGCTAGAGGAGGTTCAGCACGTAGAAGCAACAGTGGAATTATCAATTAAGTTAGTAGTAGGGCTGACTGCGCCGAAAACTATGAAGTTGCGAGGTACAATACGCGAAAAATCAGTTTTAGTTCTAATTGATTGTGGAGCTACCCACAATTTCATTTTAAGTGAGCTGGTCCAAGAGTTGGGGTTGCATGTGACGGGATCTGCCAGTTATGGGGTCCTAATGGGCATGGGGTTATCAGTTAAAGGGGGCGAAATTTGTAGGTGTGTAACAGTTTCGTTGCCAACTATTGAGGTAGTCGACGATTTTTTGCCACTGAAGCTGGGTTGCTCTGATGTGATCTTAGGAATGAAGTGGTTGGAAACTTTGGGAGGGATGCAGGTGCACTAGGGAACATTGACCATGCGCATTAAAATCGGTGGGGAAGCCATTGTACTTCAGGGGGATCCCAGTTTAGACAGAACACAAGTCTCATTGAAGTCACTGGTTAAGTCATACAAGGATGGGGAGTAGGGAATTTTACTTGAGCTGGGAAGTCTTGGAGTGGAACCGGATTCAAGTATGTCGGAGGTCCACAGTTCTATTAAAGAGTTATTGCAAAATCATCGGGAAGTTTTTGAGTGGCCAAACGTACTTCCACCTCCAAGAGCCAGGGATCATGCAATTCTACTGTAGTCTGGGGCAGCTCCTATGAACGTACGACCCTATCGGTATCCGTATATCCAGAAAAATGAAATTAAAAAATTAGTTAAAGAAATGCTTGCGGTAGGAATCATACAGCCAAGCTTTAGCCCATTTTCGAGCCCAGTGTTGTTGGTAAAAAAGAAAGACGGTAGCAGGAGATTTTGTGTTGATTGCCGTGCACTCAACAAGGTTACGGTGGCTGACCGATTCCCGATACCCGTAATTGATGAACTGTTGGATGAGCTACATGGGGCTAGAGTATTTTCGAAACTGGATTTGAAGTCGGGCTACCACCAGATTAGGGTTCGACCCGAGGATGTTCATAAGACAGCTTTTCGCACCCACGAAGGACACTATGAGTTCTTAGTCATGCCTTTTGGGTTATCGAACGCCCCAGCCACATTCCAGCATCTAATGAACGAGGTCCCTACCTACGGAGGTTTATCCTTGTATTCTTTGATGACATCCTGGTTTACAGTCCACGTTGGAGGACCATCACCATCATCTGGGAGTAGTTCTGAGGGTCTTGAGTGAACAGAAACTGTGCGCTAATGAAAAGAAATGTTTGTTCGGGCAGGCAGTGGTAGAATATCTCGGCCATGTAATCAGTGAAAGAGGGGTTGCAGCTGACCAAAATCGAAGCTATGGTTAAGTGGCCCAGTCCGCGCACTCTCAAGGAGCTTCGAGGATTTTTGGGGCTCATCGGGTATTACAGGCGTTTTGTGTCAGGTTATGCCAAGGTTGCCTGGCCCTTAACGGAACTGCTTAAGAAAGATAAATTTCGTTGGGGAAAAGACACTGAATCAGCCTTTCAAAGTCTCAAGGCTGCCATGACTAGTGTTACAGTGCTCGCGCTTCCTGATTTCTCTAAACAGTTTGTGGTTGAAACTGATGCTTCTGGCCATGGTTTGGGGGTGGTTTTAATGCAAGACAATCGTCCTGTTGCTTACTTCAGCAGAGTCCTTCCACAGTGTGTTAGGCAGCATTCTGTTTACAAGAGGAAATTAATGGCTGTAGTGTTTGCTGTCCAAAATTGGCGTCATTATTTGTTGGGTCGACATTTTGTGGTACGAACGGATCAGCGGAGTTTGAAGTACTTATTAGAGCAGCGTTTAGTCAGTGAAGATAATCAGAAATGGCTCACTAAATTGATGGGTTATCATTTTGACATTCAGTATCGTCCCGGGTTGGAAAACAAGGCCGCTGATGCCCTTTCTAGAATGGAGCCAACTTTTAATGTATTGCTATCACCACCCCTAAAGTTCTTCAGTTGGAGGAGATTAAGAATGAGGTAGCCACTGATGAGGTACTGGGAAAGTTGGTCACGGATTTACAGGGGGGCTTAAATACACAAGTGGGATATACGTTGGTGGACGGGATCCTACGTTATCGTGGGAAGGTGGTGTTACCCAACAACTCATTTTTTATGGATCTCATGCTCTAGGAATGTTACGACACCAAGATTGGTGGTCACTCCGGATTTCTTAAAACCTACAAGCGGGTCTCCAGGGAAGTTTATTGGCCAGGGATGAAGAGAAGAGTGAGGGATTATGTGGCCAAATGTGCTGTCTGTCAGCAAAACAAATATGTCCGTTATCCTCGGGGGGACTTTTGCAGCCGTTGTCGGTACCTGAGCGTGTTTGGGAGGATGTTTCCATGGATTTTATTGAGGGCTTACCTCGGTCAGGGGGAATTGATACCATCCTGGTCGTGGTGGACCGGTTGAGTAATTATGGGCATTTCTTCAGGTTGAAACATCCTTTTACTGCTCCGATCGTGGCCGAAGTGTTTATCCGTGAGGTGGTGCGGCTACATGGCATGCCTCACTCCATCATTTTCGATCGAGACAGAATTTTTATGAGTACCTTTTGGACAGCTCTATTCAAGGCTCAGGGGATTGCCCTGAAACATAG
Source organism: Fraxinus floribunda (assembly GCA_903798395.1). Lineage (NCBI taxonomy): Eukaryota > Viridiplantae > Streptophyta > Magnoliopsida > Lamiales > Oleaceae > Fraxinus > Fraxinus floribunda. The sequence continues at coordinate 4,348 of CAIGRS010153904.1, read as the reverse complement.
TACCGCCTATCATCCACAAACGGATGGGCAAACGGAGGTTGTAAACAGATGCTTGGAGACGTATTTGCGATGCTTTGCTTCCAGCAGGCTACGAGTGTGGAGTCAATATTTGCATTGGGCTGAATTCTGGTATAATACTTCTTTCCATACTACTACTAAACACACCCCCTTTCAGATTGTGTATGGCCGGGAGCCACCTCCAATTCTTGCCTTGGAAAAAGGGATGATTGTGAGTTCTTCAGTAGAGCAGTTGTTGCAAGAGCGCGATGAGGTCCTTAGTGCACTGAAACTGCAACTTGCTAAAGCGCAGTTGTGTATGAAGGAGATCGCAAATGGCCACCGTCGTGACATCTAATTCGAGGTGGAGGACTTAGTCTATCTCAAGCTCCGTCTTTTCCGCCAGACATTTGTAGCGAAACGCCCATCCTGGAAGCTATCCCCTAGATACTTTGGACCGTTTAAAGTGGAGACCAAGGTGGAGCAGGTAGCTTACAAATTGAAACTCCCCCCTGCAGCTGCTATACACCCGGTTTTCCATGTCTCCCAGCTCTGCAAGGCCGTTGGTGAATTGCAGCCGGTTTCGTCACTTCCACCTCAGCTATCAGCAACTGGGAGTTCATTTTGGACCCAGAGTCTGTCCTGGGCGTGCGTACGAATACAGACGGAGGCCCTGATGTTTTGATTAAATGGAAGCATTTGCCGGAGTTTGAAGCAACTTGGGAACCTTTTGAGTTGGTCAACTAGCAATTTCCTTGCTTCCACCTTGAGGACAAGGTGGATTTTAGGGCGGCGGGTAATGATAGGCCCCCAATCCGTTTCACTTATACACGAAGGAAGAAAACGGGCCACCAGTTTGTAAACGGTAATCAGTTGGGAGGAGGGGTAAAATAGTAATAGGGATATGGGGGGAAATTGTGAATAAAAGAGGGAGGGAGGGAATAAGTTTGTTAGGCAATTTTTCATTCATTCAGTGTAATAGGGTGCAGAGACCAGGCCTCTCGAATAACCTTGGAATTTGTCATTATTCTTCTACGATCAATCCAATTCTGTTTTCTGTTCATCTTATAAAAATACACAGTGCATCAACTATCGTTCTAGATCGCATTTCCCAGGCAGGTTACTAATCAGTTCCTTTTTCCAGCAGGAGGTCTAACTCAGTGCAGGCTACAGAATTCCAGCAGAAGTTGGCAACAACCGGTGAGGTCCTATCAGAGTGACAACGGTCCAGGTATACTACTGGCTCTCATTAATGTGCATGTCATATGTCTCTGCATATCTTTAGGTCTCTTTTGCTCACATTGTTTTATTACTCTTCCTTTCCCCCCTCTTGCCTTTTTTTTTTTGTTTTTTTCATTTTCTAGTGTGTTTTCCTATAATCAAACATGGCTTACAAATCTCCTCACGTTCTTGATAAGGTTAGCACCAACTATGGTTGCTGCCATCAATCCCATGTTTCCAGTATCTCTGTCTATATCCAGTTATCTTGCATTTTCCTCTTTCCTGACAACAGGAAAACATAGAATTTCTGATGTAACCCACACGATGACATGTCATGTCACAAAACTGTAAATCACTCAGGTTCCAACCTAGTCACTATGTCTGCAAGTTTAGTATTCCCAAAACTTTGTTTTACCTTACCCTGGTGTGAAAAATAATAAAACCTCACTTCATATGTATTTGAAAAACTCTTTCTTTTATTCCATTCATCCACCCCCCCTTCTTTTATTAGTCAGTGATGAATCATAGCACGAAACACTCTTTTTTACTCTCTGAAGAATCATAGCATGATGATTATCTTTTTGGTTTCTCAGACGACAGGGAAGATGGATTTGAAGACGATTTTGACAAGACATAGCTTGGTGAGTGCAATTCATTGTATATATCTATTCTCCCTTGTACTCTTTGTAATGAATAAATATCGTTAATCAAATTTTATTGCAGAAATCAGTCAAAAGAAACAGTTGCTAATTTTGTAATCATGTACTTGCTNGACATAGCTTGGTGAGTGCAATTCATTGTATATATCTATTCTCCCTTGTACTCTTTGTAATGAATAAATATCGTTAATCAAATTTTATTGCAGAAATCAGTCAAAAGAAACAGTTGCTAATTTTGTAATCATGTACTTGCTATGAACCTATGCGTTGCATTGATTAGTTCCTTCCAAAAAGGTTATTCATAGATGGAACAAAAATCTAATATTGAGAGAATGCTATCCCCGACAAAGGTAACCTAAGGGAAATAATGATTTAAGTACTAGTGATCACATGTAGTATGGCAGGCAATAGAAAGATCAAGAAATTATACAGAAGTATCTCTGAGTTCGAAATTCTTATCCAGAAGCTGACCAAACCTTGAAAAATCTTCAACGAATTTAAAAAAATAGTAGAATTTATGTAAATAACTGATTTCTGAATATACGAAATAATCCCGACTCATAAAGAGCAAAATGATACTCCCTAAATAAGGAACACTCAATTACAGGACAGCTACAAAATATCTTTGGTGGAATTTGGGTTATGCCAGGGATTCTTCCTTTTGCCTGTTTTATTCTGCCATTGTTGTTGGAAAAATGTAAAGTCAACCTCTAACATTAGTGCTCTGAGTACCACTCTTTTGGTAGTAAAGAAGTAAGGAATGGAAGGAACTCAAAGGGGAGGATAGTCATTTTAGCAGAAAGTGTCAATATCTTTAATCAAGGGGCCAATGTGGTGGCTTCATGGATTATGGAATATTAATTTAATGACACCCATAGAATATGCAAAGAGTGCATCTATGTATTTCTAGTGAAAGCTTTGTTTACGAGTGGACCTTCAAGATTCTACAGTTTACTCAAGAAATGGGTAAAAGCATAATTTTTTTTTTGGTTAAGTGATCAAAATTAGGTCCAAGTTTTGTTTAAAAGAAATTCTTGGATATAGTTAACAAAACCTGATATGGTACCATCACTGGTGAGTGGTGACACATTTTTTTCTATACATGAGGAGTTATTTCTATAGATGATGCAATGTGATTTTATTTGCAGCTGGGCCATGACTGTATTATAAGAGCATGTCTGACTGTGCTTGAGAGTAATTCAAGCTTACTTTTAAGTCGTTTTCCCAAGCATGATTTTCAAAGTTGCTTTCATTACTAACTTTACTAGAAAGGACGTTTTAACTTCATATAGAGAAGTAAAGTTTAATTTCAGCCAAACATGCTCTAAATTGTGTTGATACAAATCTGCTTGTATATTAATTAATTGCTTTTAATGCACAGTCTGTTCTATGATCATGTGTCCTAAATCCAGAAGAAAATGAGAAAATATAACAGCCGTAGGGGCATGGCTCCGGCTGCAAGCAATAATGCCAATACTTCTGATTTGGGAGAAAAAGCACTAATCTTCAGAAGGATAACGTTGATGCTGGCAGGAATCCTGATGTCGTAAAATCTATGGGACAATTGTATGTTCTCTCACCTTACCTTTTTTTTTGGGTAAGAATCTGGCAAATCAATTTTACTACTAGTGTCTATTTTTTTGTTCTTTTCATAGTGGGTTTTAGCAGTTTTTGAGTCTTCCTTTACCTTGCTCAATCAATGTTGTTCATCAGCAATTACTTTTAAGTTCTTTGCCGTTACATAATCTATGCTTTTGCTGTAAAATTCATTGCGTTTGTACCATTATAAGTTAATTATCCTCCAATTTATATAAGCATGAAGATGAAGGTATTATTTATATAACTTAGTGCTTTGTGTGTTTCGATTAATTGTCGTCCTCAACAATAAAATTAGAACAATCCAGCAGCAATAAACTTTTTGGTACAATCCTATTTACCTGCTGAATGAGATCAGTGAAATAAAGAAACAAAGAGTAGGTAACACTTTTTTCTCGTTGTTGGATTTTTCTTAATAAAATATTGGCCACGATTAGGGGTGGGCAATGGTCCAAAATCGGTCTAACCCGACCCAAAAATCCACCCGACCCGTTATAATCGGTTTTTGGCCCCTACCCAAAACTGACCCAACTCGTGTCGGGTCGGGTTCACTGGGGTTTTCCTATTTCCTACTGTACATTTCACAACATCACTTAGTTTTGGCAATCTCAAAGCATCATTCACCATTTACATTGATCCAAACTATAATTTTACAAACACAATGCTTTGATTCAACAGAATATAAATGATATGAAAGATATACAATAAAAATTGAAGAACAAAAGACTGTACAGTTGTATTTTGTTTTACCATGAACCAAGCCAGGAGCTTTCATCTGAGGCTACAGTTTCAGAAGTCTGCAAATATTACACATATCAAGCCGATGAGGCCACTGGCAACATCTTCATCGATGACATTTATGCTCCCTTGGCCTC
>CAIGRS010153895.1:0-12824 GCA_903798395.1 Fraxinus floribunda | reverse complement strand
ACAGTTTAGTTTTTGTCTTTTTGATGTCTATCTAACGTTCATGCTTTCAATTTGTATAACGCTAGACACATAGATGGACATATTATTTTTGTATCGACAAACTGATTATTTTTTTGGTCAATCAATCTAACTTGCCTATTTTGGTACTCAAAATCGTCGTTTTCAATCATCTTGTAGTTAAAAAAAATTCGGGGCTCCGCCCCCGAACCCTCAGGAGGGGGGCTCGCCCCCTTCCACCCCCCAACTTCAAATCCTGACTACGTCCCTAAGTCAAATCTTCTTGCAAGCACAACTCGAATCCCAAATAATCACATCTTCCTTGACATTTCTTTAAGAATTTACAAGAATTAAAACACGTTACTAATTGTGCATCCTAAAGAGGAATTAGAATTTGCAAGAGAAAGAAATTGAATGTAAAGTGTGTACACACTCAATCGAGTATGAGCGATCAAAGGTCCCTTGCCTGTTTTTATCGTAATCAAAATTTGATTTATCTTGCACGTTGAAGTCTAGTTTGATTAAATAATTAATTTGATGTGCGATTGAATGGATTCGTGTAATTTAAATTTCAAATGATCACAATTTGGTCCTCAACAATTTAAAATCATATTTTCAGTAGATTTTAGAAAATATGTAGTTGAAAATTGATAAACATCGAGAATCCCAGAAATGTGTGATAATAATTAATTATTAACTTTGACTTAAATTTTTTACCAATTTTTTTAACTACACCAAACAAGGATTAAATAATAAGTTAAATTGAAAATTATGCTATCTATCTAGATGGATAGAAGTCTATGTGCCTAGTAAATGATGTTAAGGGTGTGTTTGATTTCCTCCATTTTCAAATATTACTTTAATGAACAATTTACATGTAAAACAAAATCAAACGAACACTAAACTTTAATGAAAAAAAATGATTTTTTAGGGAAAAAAAATTTAGTTTTTTTTTTTAACTTTTTGGCAATGGAAACAAATTTTATAACCAATTGTGAAAAAAATTATCACTTTAATGAACAATTTTCATATAAAATAAAGTCAAATGAACACAAATTTTAAAAATTTTTCGGGTGAAAAATTATACCAATCAAACACACTTAATTACAATTCCCTGCAAAACATTTTATAGAAAAATCTTTTCCCTACAAAACATTTTCTTTCCACTCATTTTTCACCTTTGCAATCGAACGGACCCTAAGCGATTAAACCTTTTAGGGTAGGATACGAGTCATATTTAAGGTGTTTAATCATTTAATTTACATCTAGAATATTAACTATCATCAATAGAGATAAAAGTTAAATATGTCACGTATACTTATTTTAATTAACTTTTGTCATTTGATGGAACCTATGTGCCAAATAGAAACGTGTTTAACGTCAGTATTGCTACGCAGCATTATTCTTCTTACAATTGTCAATGTACTTGTAAATTCTAATATAAGAAAGGGTACAAACCCTAATTATCAAATTGCATAAACTAAGCCCAAAAACTCTAATGCCTTTCGGGTATTGGCCCATCCAATTAAGTAGAAATATATGGGCCCAATCCAAAACGTGTTCCAATGAATGGAAACAACAATCACGAGTTAAAGCTAAACTTAACAACCAAACGAAGGTCTAACGTCGCTCGATGGGTTCCTAACTCATACGAGTACTGCAGCCCTTCCTATATGTGCATACAGTAGGCCCTTAGGCATCCTGGCATAATTATCTTCCTAAACCCTAAACCCTAGAAAAATTTCAAGCTCCAATGGCGGAAGTCGAATCCAGAATCTCCATAGCCAAAACTTTCCGCGTGAAGCCAAAGCTCCTACCCACGTCAAATAAAGCCACACCAACCCCAGAATCCAAGTTCTGGAATGTTTTCCCCAATTGCTCCTCATGATTTCGCCGCCACCCATTCCGCTAATATTTCTATCTTTTCTGGTAAAACCCTCGAGCCTAAGTCGACTATCGCCTCTGCCTTTGCCGATTCCGCTACTTCCGCCGCCTTCCGCTGTGATGGGAAGCTTCTTGCTGCCGGAGATTTGACTGGGACAGTTCATGTCTTTGATGCGAAGTCCCGGACCCATCTCCGTCGTCTGAAGGGTCACTCTGCGGCGGCGCGTCTTGTGCGCTACCCTCGCGCTGACGATAAGTTTCACTTATTCTCCGGTGGAGATGATTCTGTTGTGAAGTATTGGGATGTTACTACTGAGACGTGTCTATTTAATCTTTTGGGCCATAAGGACTATGTCCGGTGCGGTGATGCTTCCCCTGTGAGTGATGATATGTTCGCATCGGGATCTTATGATCACAAGTTAAGGATTTGGGATGTTAGGGTTTCGAATTCAGGGTCTGTTATGGAACTAAACCATGAAAAACCTGTTGAAAGTGTGCTTTACTTGCCGTCTGGTGGCTTAATTGCTACTGCAGGTGGTAATTTTGTGAAGATATGGGATGTGATTGGAGGTGGAAAATTATTGTATTCAATGGAGAGTCATAACAAGACTGTGACTTCGCTTTGCATCGGAAAAATTGGAAAAGAAAGTGGAGAAGAGGCTCAGCAGTATAGAATTTTGAGTGTTTCATTAGATGGTTATATGAAGGTTTTCGATTATGCAAAGTTCAAGATTACTCATTCCATGAGGTTTCCAAATCCTCTTTTGTCAGTTGGATTCTCACCGGACTGTTCAACGCGGGTGATTGGGACTTCGAATGGAACTTTTTATATCGGACGGAGGAAAACGAACTTGGAGAGTGATGGCCCGGGAGATGTAGTTGGGTTGGGAGATGTAGAGGTTGACCCCGAGAGAAGGGTTTTAAGGCCTACTTATTTTAGGTACTTCCATCGAGGGCAAAATACAAAGCCTTCGGAAGGGGATTACTTGATTACAAGACCAAGGAAATTGAAGTTTGCCGTGCATGATAAGTTATTGAAGAAGTTTAGGCATAAGGAGGCGTTGGTGGCAGCTTTGAGTGGGAAGAATACGGCGAATGTGGTGGCTGTTATGGAGGAGTTAGTGGCCAGGAAGAAGTTGCTGAAATGTGTATCTAATTTGGACGAAGAAGAGCTCGGATTGTTATTGGGATTTCTGCAGAAGTACTCCACAATGCCAAGATATGCTGGGTTTTTGATGAGGTTCACGGAGAAGGTTGTTGAAATGCGAGCTGATGATATAAAATCTTCTGATCAATTAAGAGGTAATATTAGAAATCTGAAGCGAGATGTTGAAGAGGAAATCGGAATACAACAGTCCATGCAAGAAATACAGGGTATAATATCTCCAATGCTTAGGATTGCTGCAAGGAGATAAACTTTACACAGTCTCTCTCAATTATTTAGTACTTCTCTGACTTCTTGTTCTCTGGGGTTTCGTTGAAAATGAGAACAGGTTTGGAATTTTCTTTTGTTAGCTCTATCGTTTTTCTTTTATTATCAGTGTTCTTGAAGAAACATAGCAATCCTCTTGGTAGAATTTTGTCAGACTGCTTATTTTGATCATTTCTGGTTCACCCAAATTGTTGTAGGAAGTATTTTATAATGTACTGAGAATTGAGATCATTTTCCAGCACAATATTAAGGGCATTGTTGCTTACTCCATGTCTATGAAATTTAAGATCATATTTTATTTTTGCTGCATGCAGTGCACCATTATCTGTTATTCTGATCTGTTTACCAAAATGAGAAGTTAACAATGATATGATGTCCATATCATCAAATTTGAAATGTTGGTCGTGTATTATACTTGTTCAAAGCTTTCATCCACCAGACGGGAATGCAACACATTCAGGTTTATTTAACTGGAAGGGCAGCAGTGTCATGAATGTGTTATGGTGGCTCGAGAGATATGGGCATTTAGCCATATTGAACAGCACTGGCTCCAGACTTAATTAGGAGGTGGTATCCTTTTGGTGTAGTTGTCTGCTCTGCCAAGTGCAAGAATATCGATAAAATCTGGTGACCAACAGTAACTGATGGAAATCAGAAGATTGGTTCACAAATAGGAGATCTTTCTATTATCACCGTTTTTCAATCCCTATTCCTGTTCTTAATCGGAAATGTTTATTAAAGAGGGCCCCACATTATCATAAAGATTCATGTACGAAACACCAGATGAAGGGAGGGGAAGAGGGACGATATATTAAGGTGAAATTGCAAAATCTAGGTTGAGAGAGAATTGTTATATTGAAATTCTGAACTGTCTTCACTAACGTTTGTTGAATATTTTATTTAAAAAGAGAGTGCACTTTGTTAGTTGAGCTAAGGAACTTAACGCAAAACATAGTAGTTGAGTTGGTTGGTTCTTCCTCTAACCTTCAGCTCCACGGCCGGGTTCTATCTACTGAAAGAAGCAGGAGGCGTATACAACATTTGAATTGCAAATAGAGAAGAACATAAATGAGACAAACAAGAGAGACGAGGCCACGTGGTTTGGGTATAAAAAGTAAAGTCAGTTTCTATTATCAGATACTACAAGGTTATTTCTCAACTTTAAAAGCATAAGCATCAAATTTGAGGTCTTTGCATAAGAAGTTAAGAAATGGCACGTACACATTTGAATGCAGAGAACTTATGTTATATTTTGTTGTCTGCATATAGATTAGGTTCCATTCAGTTAACACTCATCCCTCCAATTTAGCGAACCAAATTTGATGTGGTAATTTGTATTGCTTATGTACAAGAGGGGAACAACCTGAAACAATCAAGACCTGTACCCGTCAGTACTGAAGAACAAAATCTGCCATCTAAAATTTTCAGTTTGCAAATTGGTTTTATAATGAGAACATCTCCTTTTACCTTAAGAAACGTCCAATATAAAAATTGAGAGCAGGTTAAGGCACACGTCCATATTTTCGTTCAGCAATTGTGCGGATAACTGGGTTCCGGATTTACTTTCGAATTCATGTACAGTTGTTTTATGCTGTCCTATTCGTAGTACACTTTTTATGTCTGTGGATTCAATGCTCATTTGTTTGATTATTTTATGCATAAGGTGTTTTTTATGATCGAAGGTTTATTTTTTTTGGTTCTACCTCCTTGGGCTCTATTTAGTCCCTTTTTTCCTTAATTGACAGATAGAATACTTAGCAAAATGGGTGAAGGTTGGTTGTTTCTTCACTATCTGACCTTTCCCTCAGCTTCCACTTCTAGTTCTCATTAGTCATTTTATTGTTAGTAATTTGGTGGATCTCTTCCTATTTCTCTCCCACCCGTTGTTTGGTTGCAGGGACTCTTGGAGAAGTCCTTGAATGTTTGGACAATGAAAAGAAAGAGGTTGTTGCAATTAAAATTGTCCGCTCTACACAAAAGTACTGGGAAGCTGCCATTATTGAGATTAACGTTTTAGAGAAACTTGCAAGACACGACGTTTGTGGCATACTGTAGGTCTCTGCTTTCAGTTTGGCTTAATTTGTAAGTTGGAAGAAAAACTTGAAGTTGTTTTGGTATAAGCAGTTTCATTCTTTGCAGTGTGTGCAAATTCGGAATTGGTTTGACTATCGTAACCATATTTGTATTGTAAGTATTTGTTATAATTCATGTTTTCTTCTAATTTGAAAGGGCTATGCTATTACTCTTGCTCGATTATTATGCAAGCTAAAAAGTTGAGGATGAATTTAAATGGTCTTAACAGGTTTTTGAGAAGCTTGGTCCACGCTAATACGATTTTCTACACAAAAACAGCTATCGTTCATTTCCCATTGATCTTGTTTGGGAGTTTGGCAGGCAACTTTTGGAATCTTTGGCATGTATGTTGACATATCTTTGCACCGCTATCTATATCACTCTTATAAATTGTTAGATTTATCTAAAATGATATCCATTAGGCATCAATTGGCATTTAGGACTGTTTTTAATACTTACCTTATAATTTACAGACTGTAATCTGTTTATTTCATTTATTATCGTTGCAGGTATGCATGATCTGCATCTGATTCACATTGATCTGAAACCAGAAAATATTCTTGTTTCCTTAGAGTGTATTAAAGTGCCAGATTATAAGGCGTTCTCATCTAGCACATTTCTCTTATTTATCATTTTGTTACATGATTTTACAATTGTACTCAGTCCACAAAAAGTAACGCTGTTTTCTCATGATTGGGGTATGTTGATCTGATTGCTTGAAATTAGGATTCACGCTAGGCTTAGGTTGACTTTCTTGTCTTCTTTTTAGTTTCTTCTAGTTATATTCTTCTGGTCAATTTTTTTTTTCTGACATCATTTCAATTTGTTCAACTTTAATAAGTGTTCATTAAATGACCATAATAATTAATGATGCATATAGGTTCTGTTTCTGTCTACTTATTTGTTAATTAACATTCACCGTCTTAATTTGTAATGTTGTCAGATTACTACTCCAACTGTATTTTTAATATGCTGATTGGTAATAACAGCAGTTTTTGTACTTCTGAATTTGAGAAACTAATTATAAGTTTCGAAGCCTGATGATTTTTATTCCTCTTTTTTTTTTTTGGTCTGGAATGAAGTTCCTATCCAGATCTGTGAAAAATGGTTCCTATCTCAAAAATCTACCAAAATCAAGTGCTATAAAGCTTATCGATTTTGAGAGTAATACATTTGAAAGTCAGGATCACAGGTTATGTGGTATCTACACATCATTATCATGCTCCAGAGGTTATTTTGGGTAATTGGTGGTTCTTACATTCTTTTCGCTGCATTTTTTATTATTTTCAGTTGGCCCAATGGGTTATTGCTGATGTTGTTTTATATAGGTCTTGGATGGAACTACCCTTGTGCTGTGTAAGTATAGGTTGCATACTTGTTGAACTGTGCTCTGTAAGAAAGCAACACATAGTTTTCACTACCTTTTAAAATTGAGCATTCTTTATTTTAATTTATATTTTGGCATTGCTATGTTAATGTATATGCGCAATTGTGGCCTGTCATCTACTTAGGCATCTTATACGGTTGATTCATGATTGTATTACTAAGAAGGAGCTATTGCATGTTGGGTTACCTGTCATATCTGGATATTCTTACTTGCATTCTTTATATTGATGAATACTGTGCCTATTACCATCTAAGATGGCTTTCTAAGGAAGCATGCTAGTGCCCTAGTCAACATTTTCAACTGTCAGTGTATCAATTTTTTTGCAACAGGGCGAGGCACTTTTCCAAACTCACGAGAACCTGGAACATCTGGTTATGATGGAAAGGGTTTTGGGGCCATTACCTCAAACATATGATGATGCGAGCAGAGTAAAACTCTATTTTTTACATCATGTCGTGGACCAAACTCTGATAATGATTCTGATAGTTATTTCATTAATCTTCTGCAGCCGGCAGGCTGAGATATATTTTAGAAGGGGTGCAATGTTGGATTGGCCGGAGGGTGCAACTTCAAGGGAAAGTATGAGAGCAGTTTGGAAATTGCCCTAACTTCAGGTGAATATTAGCTTGTCATAGCCAAACTATGCAGGAATTGTCTCTCTCTCTTATATAGCTATGGAAAAGTATACAAGAGTTGCACTGTTTTAGTTTCTTCCTTGGGAGGTAACAGAGCAAATAAATGCTTGTCAAGTGTCTAGCCTGAGATAGTGGTAGGTGCCTGCTTGATTTTTCTTTTGCTATCCAGAATACCCTTTAAATTTAAATATTCCAACTTAGACTGTTCTGTCAGATTGTATTTTTTGATCAGTTTTTGAAAAACTATTTTCTGTGATCGCTAATTTTCCCTCTCTTTTGCCTCCGCTTCCTCTTTCTTCTCCATTCTCTCTCTTTTAAGTTGTTCTTTTTATTTTCTTCTGGCGGTAGTTTGTGGTTTGGTTGATATATTTTGGGAGTTGTTGGCGTTATGTTGGTTATTACATTCTTACTTCCACTTGTTTGGCACGTTTTACTTTTGGGTAGTTTGACAACTTGGAACCTCCTTGTTATTACACACATGACCCCTCGAGTCAGGTTTGTAAAGTTGAGGACTGATCTAAAATTTTGAATTTGATCCCTTAGTCAGCAGCTGAAAGCAGGTCTTGGTGAACAACCATTGAGGAGAGGACTTTTAGGGGAATTGTTTAAATGGCTTCTGTAGAAGTATTGCAAATGTTTTATTGGCTGAGTGGCTGAAAATAAAAATAAAAATCTTCCATAGAGAACTCTTGATAACTTTTTACCAACTGATGGTGCCAGCTGGTTGCTTGGCTTCTTGTGCCCATGTTAGTGTTGGTAAAAGGCGTGTCACTAATGAGATTCTTTGGTACGTACAGAACTATTAGAAATAGAAGTCGACCCTTTTATAGTGCAAAATATTTTACATGATGCAAGTTTTTGTTTCTTAGCAAAGCAGCCAGAAAACACTCGAATTCTAGAGGACGAATGCGGTTTTACTAGCGTCAAACACTCTTTTACCAGTATTAATAATTTGGCACCAAGCTTCTAAGGGTGGCACTGATATGATCTCTCCACCGTAACCCAGAACTTGATCATGCAGCATGTAGACCACTCAGCTGGAGATCTGATTAATCTTTTGCAAGGGCTTCTAAGGTATGACCCTGCAGAGCGATTCAAAGCAAGAGAAGCTCTGTCACACCCCTTCTTCACAAGGGATCTGAGAAGGGGTTTCTATCCTTTCTGATTGGAACATCTCATCAGCCCTTTCTATTGAGAGAACAGGGAAAGGAAAATCCACACTTACATTAAACAAAAAAGGAAAATATAAAGAACAGAAGGGGACAGAAAACAGTAAACTATGAAGATTGGCTGCTGTTAGTGCCAACTTCTGATGGACTTGATCTGCTGGCCTTGTGTTGTAAGTACGTAGTTTTCTCCTTTATTTTGTGTAATTCTCTCATTTCTTCTGTAGTTTTGTGATTTAAAATGAGGATTCAAGCTAATATAATCTCTGATTAAAGGTTAATAGTGAGACTTTTCATTCTTCACCAGTTAAAAACACTGCTAGTTAATCAAACTTTATTTTGTTTCAAAGTGGTCAGTGAAGTTTAACTTTGTTCTCGTATGGTAATTTATTTAAACTCCGTTATTCTTTCGATCCAAATGTTTCAACTTAAGACAGAAATTTGAAGTCACACCCACGAGTACGTCCTTCACGTCATCCATTCTGTTAAACAAACTAATGGATGCTACTAAGTGACTTAACATAGACAAAAAGTAAACTTTGAGATTATTTAATAAAATAAAGTTGATTGACTAACGGATGGAGATCAAGATAAGGATAGAGTTAGAATTTAGATCGGATTTTAAATAAGGGTTTTATTTAAATTATGATTGTTTAGATTAGATTAAAATATTAAAAACTTAATCAAAATATTACTAATCTAATATAATCTAAACAATCATAAAATAAATAAAACTCTTAATTAAAATCCTGTGTAAGTCTATATCTCTATCTTTATCGTGATTTTCATCATTAACACAAAAATTTCACTATAAAACAATTATTTTACCGTTTTTCTGCTTAGTTTACTTTTTCCACTTACTTATATTATATTTCTAATGTGAGAATCTGAAAGTTGGTAAGATCAATAAAAGATTGGTTAACCCACTTTTCTTTCATGAATTTGTTCCTGAACTCTCTAATTCAATTGTGTTCCACGCTGCTACAGCCCCAAACCAAAACTGGAGAGCAGATTTACTATTTCTTTTTCCCCCTATTTTGGTAAAATGATTGTTGCTCCTGCCTTTTAGTTGAGAAAGTTGATGGAAAAATATTTCATTTCCATGTTTACAATACTGCACTAAACCTACCCACTTGAATTTGTTTATAAATTTAAACCTTGTTTGACAATCAGTTTTAAACTTTTTTTTTCTACGTACTTACTTTCAACCACATATTCACACAATAAAATATTCTGCACGTAGATCCAAATTTTTTTTCTACTTTTTAATAGGGTTGGACAAAAGTTCCTGAACCGAACCGAGCGGTTCTTCATAAATTAAATACCCGAACGGGTATCTGAATCGAGAACCGATGAGTTTGGTTCAGTTCTTGGTTCTAAGCCAAGAATCGAAGAACCGAATCTAAATAATTTTTAAATTTTTTATATTAAATTATTTTATTTTTTTCTAAACAAATTAGCAAATTAATATATGTTTTTAAATTGGGTTACGTTAATTTGTAATAGTTACGAATGAACATGTTATTAGTTATATTTATGTAGTGTTGTTGTAAATGTTAAAAAATTTAATTATGGTACGGAACCGAATCGAATTCGAACGGTTCCATAATTATATTTGGACCAAACGGTTCCATTTATTAAATACCCGAAAATTTTGGATCGGTTCAATTCTGAAGAGAATCAAACCGAATCGGACCATGTCCAGCCCTACTTTTTTAATCACAAATTCTCCTAAAATCCACTATTCAAAATTCTATTTTTCAAAAGTATGGTTGTCAAACAGGGGTTTAGTTGTACTAAAAATTACTAGAGCTGAATATTTCATTAGAAGTGTCATAATCATTTCTAGCTGTAATCGCACTGCGAAAAATTAATATTAGTCTAGTGTTTTAGGCTGAAACAATGGGACAAAGGTGCCTACAGTTGATTAATGGATTTAGGTGGGTGGGATTATCTTTAGACACCATAATTGTAGTTGGGATGACAATCTGGGTGCAGCTTTCTACTGTCTGGATTATCTTTATGAAACGTCAATTGGACATGGTCTAGGGTAATTGGTTTATTCTACCTGATAGGTAAACCTCTTTGGATGCAGAAGATTAGAATGAAGGTGTTGATTCTAATTAATTACGATATTGGGAGATCTCTTGATGGGGTATTCTCGAGGTGGTGATGATAGACTTTGATGAAGTGTAATGTTTCTTTGTTGAAAGTAGATGGAGAAAAGAGGTCATCACGTGAGAACAATGATGATCGTATATTGGTTATATGATGTATTTCGTAAGAAAGAGATTGTTGGAGATTTCTAAGAAAAAATCTATATTAACCAGACATGAAGATGATGTAAGATTTAAATTATACTTCATACAATGAAGTGTACAATGCGAGACAGACAACAGTTAGGTATTTTATGTCTATTATATCAATTATGTTATAGATGTTAATCAATCTCACCTGTTTTGGCCATGACACTAGCAAATCAGTGTCACTATGTAATTGGTATGTTGGAACGGTGGCCATGTGTGATTTTTAGATTGGTGAGTTGGAGAGGCATCACTTGGAACAACATTAGAGTCAAAAACAGAGTTAGCTTTCCAGTGAAAGGTCCCCTTCCGATAGGAATAGAAATTTGAGTCGCGAGCTTCAAGGCATTCTCTTACAGCCGTTAACGTTAGAACACATGACCCGTTCTTTTGTTTGATTTGCGCGGTCCCCATGCCTGCTTCGTCTATTCCATTTTCCTCTGAGCCCCCCAAACACCATTCGGAGCCTAATCAATCATTGTTTACTTGCCAAAATTGATTACTTTTGGACTGATTGTGATACTTTGAATTGTGATAAAAAAAATTTTAATTCTAATCAAAATCTATGTTTTTTTTTTGTTTGTTTTTTTTTTTTTCATAGAGTTCCCTTTTTGTTGTTATTTGTGTTATTTAAGTCATGTTATAAATTTGGACAAATTTATTTAATTTTTTTTTATTTTTTTTGGAGAATTTATTAGCTCTCTTGTTGTTAAGGTTATAAGAAAAATCACGGAATTTTTTTTTTATATTCCAAAAGAGAAATGAGTGTAAAGATCCCACGGCAATTCCACGTGCTTGTTTGTACAAAGAGCGTGGGTTTTTATGGTAAGCCCAACTCACAGTCGGTGGGACCCAAATCATGTATTGTTTTTAATATTTTGCCCTTCTGTAAGGGGAATTGCTGCCAGAATTAACTATTTTATTTTATTTTTATTTTTTGCCATTTTTCAATAGAAAATTGCTTAGTGTATTCCGTAGAAATTTTGGTAACTATTTTCTGTACACATAGCAGAACTCATAGAAAATTAATGAATTTTACAGAGGTAGATGATGATTTTATCCTCTCCGTGTATTGTTTTGTACCATTGCCGGCTTTGTTCTCATTTTTGGGTAGTTGGGAGTCACCTTCTCATGCTCTAATGACCATCAAGACTTTTAAAAAGTTAAAAGCAAATTTTGAGATTAAGGAAATTTTTTTGAATAATTTGTGAAAATGTTTCGCCCGGCAGGAGATTCTTTTGAATAATTTGCGACAATGTTTTGCTGGGCAATAACTTTTAGAAGAAGTTCATTCAATTTGAAAGCTCTTCTATAAAAAATAAAATAAATAAAAGTCTTTCCAAACAGACCTTTAGGACACTTCCATTGATAGTTGCATTTCTGTCATAAGGTTATTATTTTTTAATTATGTTACTGTGTGCGTCAAGACTCTAAAATGAACAATTGAGCAACTAGGCCTTGGTATAAAGATGTGAGATGGAGATTGGTTTTATTGAACTTGAGATGTTCGTAGAACTCAGTCCAACTTCACTGGTTGAGACGTGTCAACTACGATTTTCTTTTCTAGTGGTAATTTTAATTTTAATTTTTTATTTTTATTTCACTTAACTGGGATCAAATTTAAATAGAAAATTATTAAACATCCTCTTGATATAAAGTTATAAATATTTATATATTCAATCAAAGTTAAATATTAATGCCAATTACATATTTATATCGGTTTTGCTACCGGTACATCGGGGTGTACACCTCCCTCACATGGGGATGGGGCCCGCTTAAATAAAAAAATATTTGATGCAGTGGGCTCCACCCCTCATGTGAGGGGGGTGTACACCCCGATGGACAAAAATTGATGTACAAGTAGACTTTTTCTTTAACGAATTCTGCATGTCTAGACCGGAAAAAAGTTGAACTCATCGACATGTGAAGGAAGTTGAAGACTATTAA
>CAIGRS010153869.1:0-11713 GCA_903798395.1 Fraxinus floribunda | reverse complement strand
AAGAAGGACGATATTAGCTATTATTAGTACAATGACATTAGAGTATCTCCAAGAGACTCTCTATTTTTAAAGAGTATATTCTATCATTTGGAGAGCATCTATAAATTTAGAGAGTTAAAATTTTGAAATACTCCAACAAACTCTTTATATTTAACACTTAATTTTACTACTCCCAAAAAATATTTATTATTTTTCTTTATCTTTTATTTTAATTAGTTTTTCTTTAGATTATTTTATTACTTTCTTACATTGAAAATTGAAACCTTTTGAATGCATTTAATTATAGAGAGTGAGTTTAGCTCTCCAAATTTGGAGAGCCAAACTCACTCTTTAAATTAAAATGTTATTTTAAAAAGTCTCTTGAAGCATGATTTTACATGTTGACTCTTTAAAATAAGAGTATTTCCAAGAGACTCTTTAAATATGAGATACTCTTATTTACTTTGTTAATTAGCGTTTGTGGCCAGGTTTTAATAATTTTTTTGCTCGTTTGAAATGGTCAGTGGGACCCAATTACGCTATAATTTTTGATTGCACAAGGTGCCTTTTGTCGATTTGCCATCATTAATTTTCTTTCGTTTTTAGTTATGGACTCATTTGAAGCAATTGGAAGGGGAAGAAAGATAAATTGACAATTGACTCATTTGAAGGGCTTGAATTAAATTGAAGAGGACATGGGCTGCACAAAAAAATAGAAATTGAAGAACTAAATTGCATCGAATTGGAAGAAGTGAGATTTTGGAGAGAAATAACACTTTGATTGGGCCTTGCACCAAATTGATAAAGTGGAAGGAAATCAAAATGGGCCTTGGAATGTGGCTTGAAATTTGGATCCTTTTCTACAAAGAGAAAACCCCAAAAAATGGGGGAAAAAAAAAAAAAGGCAACTTACAAAAATATCTTTAAATTTAGGGGTATTTTGAAAAATTATATGAAAAGTACTTTAAAAGTAAAAAATACTATATAAAGTTAAGTTTTTATTAAAAGTGACAAATTCAAAAAAGTAAAAAGTAAACAAAATTAAAAAATTAAAAAACTGACAACAAATAGAAAAAATGATACTAAAAAAAGTGACCAGTAAAAAAGTGATACATACTTAAAAAAGTAACAAATACTCAAAAAAGTGACAAAAACTTAAAAAGTGACAAATATTAAAAAAAGAAGAAGATAAAACATCAATTAAAACCTTAAAATCAATTCAATACATAGACATAAATTAAAAAGTTACAAAAACTCAAAAAAGTGAAACGCTCCAAAAAAGTGACAAATAATATTTATCAGTTTGTTTGTTGATGAGAAGATGCTCATAGCTGTAAGGATAGACAAATAATATAATGAACTTCCACAAAGAATAGACAATCATGTATAACTTTGGTTGATCATATACAACCATTACACATTATCATATAGGATAATTTCCATCCAAAATAGAAGTGATCATTAAATACTTATTTCAATACAGCATTCCAAAACTCAATGCATGACGTGTGTATATATATATACATATCGCAACTTAGTGCTCCGAGGTCACCAGTTGACATATCACATAAGCTTCCACACAACAAATATTTAATACCATGTAGGTATGCATTATCATACAATATCTAATAGTCAATATCACATAGTAATGAATAACTCACATTGAAACAATTGCACATAGTACCACGAGTAAATCACGTATACATAGACCTACTTGCTTTGCATTGAGGTTGAAAGCATCATAACTTACATCCTATAATTGAATTACTGTTTAAACCTACATAAATCATATGTTAAAAATGTGTGTGCCACCTAATCACAGATCAATTTAGGGGTTAACAAGAGATTAAACTACCAAAAGTATGATTTTCAGGGGTTTTAGGGAGTACGTAGTGTGACACCATGGAACGAGGCTATCAACACAATCCTCTCAAGTAAAAATTATCGTAGAATTTTCACGTCCGAGGGTGACCCATTTCGAGGGAAGCATTTCACACTCTTTTTATGATTTTTTATATATTTAGAGAATAATTATAATAATTAACTAAAGATAAGTTCTCTATTTTTCAGTGTGCAAACAAGTATACAAGGGTCTTTCAGAAAATATGTGATTTTTCAAATGAAAAGGGATACTCTATTTATAAAGGAGTGATTAGGGACATATAATTTTAAGATTCTCTTTAAAATAACATGTGGCTCTTCATGTTGGCAAAATTTTATTGACCCTAATTACATTACCAATATTATTATACTCTTCATATCCATTCCTATTCATATTGCACAGCAACTTTACAATGATCGACCAACTAAATCTACTTTTCAACAGCTTCTTTTTTACCCTAGAAAAATAGCACCATTCTGGTTGATGTAGATCGAGTCTACAACATTCTAACAATCAGATTGTACCTTAAGAAAACAAACGTTTTTTTTTTCTTATTTCATGAACAACTAAAAAATCCTAAAAGATGTTTTGGAGTTTTAAATACTAAAAGAACATATAGCTTACTGGGCCAGCAGTTCTTTAACGGGCTGTGCTACGAAGGAAAATAAGTAAATACTGAAAATAATAAATTAAGAAATATCAAGTGTCGATTTGACTTAGAAAACGAATTCAAACGCCCAAAATCTACCATACATCACCGCGATACTGTGAGTTCAATGAAAATAGCCGTGAGCTTTCCGGAATGGGGTCATAGGCCAAAAACAGACACTGTATGCAAAAGTTATGTTATTTTTTTGCAAATGCCGACCATCCAAACGTTCCAAATACGCAAGTATCTGTTCCTCCACACTAGCTGTTGTTGGGGTTTTTTTTTTTTTTTTTTTTATATTTCTTTTTCTAACGCTTAGATTTGCAATCCCTTTTTTATGTTGAATACTCCAAAATTGATGATCGTTTTGTTGATATATTATACTAATGTGAAAATCCATTGATATTCTCCTGGTGCTTTCCAAAGGTTCCTTCTTCCAGCCTCTTCGTTGTATCTCTTTAACTCAAATCATCTCCATTTACGCATCAACTTTTCATTATTCCAATAAAGCTTCTTTATCCACCTCATTTCTCATTAAACACACGTCGAACCTAATTAATACATATGAAAACCACACAAAAATCAATAGCAATACAAACAATTTTCAAATAAATGTACAAGTTCAAGGCTCTTAACAAGTATAAAAATTACACTTGTTACTAGGATATTTGAAGTTCCAAATAAAATTCCACTAGTTCCTGAGATGGTTCGAACAAGAAGGTTACCACTATTATAGTATTTCTTAATAACAGTACCAGCGTTGGCTTATCCCACATTTCTTAACAAATCCTTGTGCCAATGTTGCACCGCTTCCTTAAAATACCCACAAGGTTGACCGAGGCAGAAATTCTATCGTAGCCATGCTAGAGAGAGTATCTTTACAAGTCCTATACCTCTTCATTTTTTATTTTTTCTAGGTTGTTTCTAATAAACATAATATCGTTGAGAATACTGTCCTATATGCTCTCTCTCTCTCTCTCTCTCTCTCTCTCTGATTAGAAATAGACGGTATGATTCGATAATGTATTGACGTCACTGAGTGAATTTTTAATCAACTCTTCACTTTAAAAATAATTTTATCCACATAAGTATTTCGGACAAAAAATGAGTTTCTAAAAGTAATATGCATCTCTTGAACCGAAACTAAATATAAAAAAAAAATAAAAATTGCCAAATTAAATAGAGTATGAGATTAATATTTTCCTTTCCTTTTTCTTTTTGCCCGTCTTCCTCTTGTTTTGGGGACTGATACATTATTGATAATCCTAGCACTTTTATTTTTCTTTCCATTTCTTTTTTCACAATGAGAGATTAGGCTGCATGAAGAGTGAAGTTTATCAACAATGGTCTTCTAGCTAGTACTGTCAAAAGAAAAAAGTATTTGATGATAATTTCAGCATATTTGCTGTTGTGGGAGTCAAAATAAATCCACATTATTAGCAGAAACTAATGAAACAATTGAATTCCTAGTGTGAACAGATGGACGAATATTACAATACAAAAGACAACATTTGACATAGGATATTTGGCCTAAAGCGAGCAGAAAATCTGCATCAAATTAAGGTGGAGCCCCTTGGTAGGTTCTTTTGTATAGCCCGTGACACTCTCATCCAAGAGATTGCAAACTGGAAAATTCCAGGATCAAAGAACTGGCAAAAATAGAATAAAATAAGGTTTAGTTAATTCCCACTTGATTATTCATAATTTGTTTCTCTGCATTGTTTGTTCTCCGACAAAAATTCATTACCTAATGTGTATTAAATGAGATTGCAATATTGAAAGTCTAGTTGGTACTAGAATCGATTTCGATTAGTGCAACTACTGAGCTTTTATTTTAATCAATTTTAAAGCCCCCAATATGAACGGTTTTTGTTTAATTTGTATTTTTATATAGTTAGATCTACACGAAGATGTAAATTAAAAATAACTTTTACGACTGTCACAAGGCATGTGATATTGTTCTACTCACGTTCTACCTTAAAATTTGTAATCGAGATAATATCACTCTTATGAAGAAAACTATCTTCAACCAAAAATGTAAAAAACTACTTATGTCAATCTGTAATTAATCCGCATTTCACGCCATTGAACTTTCAACGAAATTTTAATTGGGTCATTGAATTTTTTGTCTCGATTGAGTCACCGAGCTTCAATTTAGGTTCAAATTTCACCTCCCTGTAGTCATATGCAGTCACCTTAACATCCATAAATTGACGAAAATTACTTAATTGATGACATAAAGTAACTGATCTTTCGCATAATTTTTACGCAGTATACTAAAAATAAAAATGCTTTAAAACAAAAATTAGTAAAATGTCTTTAGATTGAAAGTTTAATAGATGTGCTTTTCTATTTTAACAATTTTTTGACACGGCATCATGATAAGTGAGCATGTCACTGTGTGATTAAGTGAAAGATGTGTTGCGCCATGATTATCTTGTAAATAATTTTTATCAATTTGGGAGATAGTAGGTGACAAAGTAGTGAAATTTGAAACTAAATTATAGTTTAGTGACTCAACTGAAACTAAATATTAATGTCAATCATGATCATATTGAGACGAATTATAAGAGTAGTAACTCAATTCAAATTTCGCTAAACATTTAGTGACCACAAATGAATTTTACCCTCTCATCTCTTGTTTTATCTATTTTAGTATGTCCACGCATCTATATTTATATGCTCAGTGCCACTACTTTCATTTTGATAAGGATGAATCTCACCTCGGTTGTAAATAAAATATTTAATATGCACATAAGGGTGTGTTTTATCTTAATAATAGCATTTTTAGAGGAAAGTTTAGTCACTACATGGTATCAAAGTTCGTATGTTCAAACAAGTAATTCAATTAGTTGAGTTAAAAGAGCCATGAAATTTTCAATATTGTTATTCTCAAACGAGCGACCGTCTTACAAAATTAAGGATAAATTTCACATTATAAAATTTCTCAATGTCACACTTCTTGCTAAGAGAAAAAGGAAAATTAATTATGGATTACACTTTTATCCCGCATGAGATATTGTCTACATATAAAGGAACATGCTTATTGTACATTACCATTTGCATAATGTTTTATAGATTAATGAGATGCAAAAGAAAGCGAGGAAGTGTTTCTATTTTTTTTGTTGATGAGATTTTGATCTAATCAAATCTTATAACTAAATCATCTATTGATAAACAAATGTGTAAATTATTATGTACATCTAGTATAACCGTTATATAAAAACATTACTTCTAGTCATGATACCAATGCCTAGCTTTTCAACACATATTTTTATACTTCTAATGGAGATTATCTAGCCACAAACAAATCCGACTATATTGATTCGGATTGTCGATCGTGCCAAAAATTTAACATATAATTTGGATTGTAAAGTCAAATTCATTTGACAAAGAAATTAAGAGAGAAACTTGTCCTAAGCATGCACATCGAAATCAGTTTAGGATTAATATTTTATAAAACTTCGAAAACTTAATTATCAACAGAAGAAATGAACCCGTGATTTTGAAGTGAAAATCTCATATCAATTTAATATAAAAATATTAATAATATATTAGGATCTGGACTATTTCAGATGAAATCATAAATCCATATTATGGTATGAGCAATTTAAGCTTTCTGAAAGGTCTAACAAGTAATTGTATTTCAAAATTTATATGTTCAAATGAGTCACCATCTTGTTAGAACGCTCAAAGGAAAAATATCAGTAACATAGAGCTTGTCTGGTAAAAATTGTCAAACAAAAAACAATGGCTTTTTGAACCGTTGGGCAGCCATTGTTGACTGTGTGGTCTCACAGGTGGAATCCTCTTTTTGAAAAAAACAGTCAATTTTCTGCTTAAAAGCTACTTATAATTTTTACTAGATAAGCTTATAAAACAATTAGCAATAAATATGTATTTAGGCTGCTTATCTTTACGAGATTTGGGTTTCAAGATGAAGCCTCGACTCTTAACAAACTAGTCATAAATACAGAAATAGTAACATAAAATAATACTGCAAAATTTCCATTCACGCGAGCGAGTACATGAATAATGAGTTAGTTTATTAATTTAAATTCTTTTAAACACTTGTAATATGGCTCAATGAGGAAAATGATGTGAAACAACAGATTTTTCAAAGAACTCCCTTTGGTATACATAATTTTTTATTACAGATATTGTACAGACAACACACATGGTGGGGTCCGCACAATTTTTTTTTTAATACATGTGGGGCCGGGCCCCTTGTGAGGGGCCTGTAAGGCCCCTGTGAGAGGATTTGTTCTTTTTCAAAACTTATGAAATATCCTGCCAGCTAAATACTTGAGACACAATATTCTTTATTCATTCAATTAACTTCGACTCACAAGAATCATAATTCACGCAGTCTATAAAAGGCTAATTCCTACTACAAACTCTCCATCCCAGAAAAAGAAACCCTTTTATCTTTGATCTGACAAATTTCAGTCACAAAAATGGCTTCAAAGAGTAATACCTCTATTGCTTTGTTCCTTTTGATCAACCTATTATTCTTTTCCTTGGTCAATGCATGGCGTCCAAAGCCACCAACACCAAGCAAAGGCAAGTGTCCTAGAGACACCCTAAAACTCGGCGTTTGCGCTGATTTGCTTAATGGCCTTCTCAATATTACCATTGGTACGCCCCCGAAAACTCCATGCTGCAGCCTCATTGAAGGCCTTGTTGACCTTGAGGCCGCAGTTTGCCTTTGCACAGCCATTAAAGCCAAGATTTTAGGCATCAACCTTGATATTCCTCTCTCCCTTAGCTTGCTTCTTAATGTCTGCTCGAAGAAGGTTCCTAAAGGCTTTATATGTGCTTAGCCGACTTTCGAGTTTTCCTTAATCTCCTTTCATTTGCTTGATTAATACGTAGATTGTTACAAGGTAATTAATTTGTCTTGTTTCCTTTGTAACAGTGGTGGTGTGATATTGTGTTGTGAAAACGAATAAACTTCTTCGTGTAAAATTAATCAGTTGACAGTTCTTACTTGTGTGCTAGTCGACGTGAGCAATGAAATATAATTCACTTTTATTTTGTTTATATGTAAACATGTTCAAAAGAAATTAACTTCTTCATAGTCAAGTTGACAGAATCTGTTGTTGGAGATGCTTAAAAAAAAAAAAGAGGGTTATAGATTGCCAAAATTAATATAATTTTTTAGTTTGCTTTTATTTTACTTTTTCCAAGGTTATTTAAGGTTCTAAAATGTTTCCGGTCTAAAGCTCACTAATTTGCAAATCAGGACAGTATAAATCGGAGAAATTAGAAAAAATGAAAAACAAAAATTTGAGTCCCAAACAGTGATGTTCAACACCATTGATACTAATTACTAACGTTCAATTTTAGGAACGTGTAATTAACAATAGATTTCGATTAATTTATAAAAATAATTTTTTTTTTTTTTTGGTTAAAAGAATATTATGCATGGTGAACTTTTATTTTCTACATAAATTTATGCAATTATTAAGTATTTTATTTGTATTAAAGAAACTTCAAGAAAGGAATTGTAGCATTTTCTCATAGTATAAAACCTGATGAAAGCACTCCAATACAATTAATTTTGATAATCAAATCTGGAAAATATGATTATAATAATGTTTTAAGAACACAAAGTATAATAACTTAATAATCTTACCACAATCTGGGGCCAATCCAATTGATATTGATAATCATATCCAAAAAATCCGATTAACACAATCTGGTGCCAATCCAATTGATTTTGATAATCATATCTGGAAAATCTGATTGTGGATTGTGGATTAAAAGCACAAAGTATAATAACTTAATAATCTTAACACAATCTGGGTCCAATCCAATTGGTTTTGATAATCATATCTGCAAAATCTGATTATGGATTAAGAGCACAGTATAACAAATCTTAACACACTCTTTGTGGTGCAATAATTCTCTGTATCTAAACTCTACTAAATTACATGCAATGCTCAGATGAATGGCCATAATTATATCGTGCTCTATATATGATGAACACCCCTTTGCTACAAATTTCCATCATCAACATCTTTTTAGTATAACATTTTCTTGCTAAAAATCTACCTGGGTATATGCAAAATGGTTTCCAAGAACAATGCCTCTGTCGTTCTCTTCATTTGACTAAACCTTCTACTCTTTGCCTTGGTCAATGCACACAACAAAACTTGCCCGAAAGACACCTTGAAACTTGGTGTTTGCGCCAATTTGCTGAACTGGTTGATTGGAATTCGCATTGGTACCCCTCCCAAAAAGCCATGCTGCAGTCTCATTCGGGGACTGGTAGATGCCGAGGCAGCTGTTTGCCTTTGCACTGCCATTAAAGCTAATATCATAGGAATCATCCTTAATATTCCTCTCTCCCTTAGGCTTCTTCTTAACAATTGTGGGAAGAAAGTCCCACCTGGCTTCCAATGTGCTTAAGAAAATTTCATGTCTTACATTTTGAATAAGGGTTGTAGAATGAACGTTATTTCTTTTATTTGTTATGGTCACAGAACTCTAACCTTTTATATCTGAAGTCAATTTATTGCCTCACAAAACATGTTTTGAACTTTTAAGTCATTGATGGATCAAATTCTTCCCATGTTTCTCATCGGAGAACAAAAAACATGTTTTTACCTTGTTGGTGGTGTTGTGACCTGGGCCCAAACAAATAGACATGTATCTCACATATATATTCAATGGAATTCAAGGTTATAAACTTAGGAGAATCATGTAAACATCTAGAGTGACTGAGAAATTTATACTAGGATATGAAGTTGTGGCCACAACAATTTTCACATGTTTCGTTGCACTGTAAAAATGGTCATAATTTCTTGTGGTAATCTATAAAACATAGAAGACGTATACAGCCCTCATTTCACCGAAAGAATAGGATTTTTGAATAAGGGTTGTAGAATGAATGTTATTTCTTTCATTTGTTATGTTCACAGAACTCTAACCTTTTATATCTGAAGTCAATTTATTGCCTCACAAAACATGTTTTGAACTTTTAAGTCATTGATGGATCAAATTCTTCCCATGTTTCTCATCGGAGAACAACAAACATGTTTTTACCTTGTTGGTGGTTTTGTGACCTGGGCCCAAACAAATAGACATGTATCTCACATATATATTCAATGGAATTCAAGGTTATAAACTTAGGAGAATCATTTAAACATCTAGAGTGACTGAGAAATTTATAATAGGATATGAAGTTGATAATTAATATGAAATGGTGGTTCGTTATTCGAAGGTGGAGCCCAACAGTCCTTGTGCAAGTATAAGGGGGTAAAGTTTAAAATTCAAAAATTGGGTGGTAATTATATATTTTTTTAAATTAATAAAAATAAGTTTATTATATTAATTAAATATTCATGAGATTTAATTGGACCGTCCACGTATCTCACTCCATGTACTTATCCGTGTCATTCAACCCACGTCCCTCTCTCTCTCTCTGAAAATCGCCTCTCCCTCACTCTCTCTCTACAACATGAAACCCACGTATCTCTCTTTCTACAATAGCACTCACTTCAAAGGAAGCTCTAGTGAACTCTGAGTGAAGCATACTATTAATGTTAATTGTCAAAAGATAAAAACCCAATATTACTAACAAGAACAGAAGGATTTCATTATGGTCGAAGAATCTACATCAACATATCTCTAAATATAACGAGGAACTAACGTCACTTCTCTCTTGAAATTTAAGAAAATCAATGTAGAAAAATCTTTTTAGAGAAAACATTTTTCTACTTTCTTCCTCTTACTCGTGTACTTGGTGGTGGCAATTAGTCGAGCCGAGTCGATCGGCCCAAGTGCTTTTTGTTTTTTTATTTAAATAAAAGAAAAATAATAAAACATTAAATACAGGATAAATCCTTTTTTGGGGCTTAGTACCAATTACATTAAATGTAGATGGAGTTTACTTTATGTATTAATAAATATAATTATTACGTGTACAATTTTTTTTGTTTTTTTTTGTTTTAAAAAATCTATCATTAATAGAGATGCAAACACATCACCGATAAGTAACAATAGGTCCAATGTATTCAAGTGCATCACAATTCAACCAGACAACAAATGACATTGCCACATAAATGGTGATGCATCTCTACTAATGTAGATAACATTATTCTTTCTAATTGAGGTAACTCCAATTTACTATACATAGAAATCAAATGAAGAAAACAGATGTTTCAAGCCTTAGCTGGTGAACCGTCGTTCATCACTCCTTTTTTCTTTTTTCTTTTTTTAATTGAATTCAGGAGTCTTAAATGAGTTTATTCTTTAAAAAAAAAATGGCCATAATTTCTTGTGGTAATCTATAAAACATAGAAGACATATACATCCCTCATTTCACCGAAAGAATAGGANTGGTGAACCGTCGTTCATCACTTCTTTTTTCTTTTTTTAATTGAATTCAGGAGTCTTAAATGAGTTTATTCTTTAAAAAAAAAATGGCCATAATTTCTTGTGGTAATCTATAAAACATAGAAGACATATACATCCCTCATTTCACCGAAAGAATAGGATTTTTTTACAACCACGCAATCTCATTTGCAGTTTCACCAATAAGAATACTGAATTCAATATACCTCCATATAAACAACTTTTCTTTTTCTTTTTTCTTCACATTCCAACCAAAAAAAAAAAACTTCCATTTTCAACGTTAAATCTTCATAGTCATAATGGGATCTGTCCAGGTGATACAATGTACGATAGTATGAACATTTTGTGAAATAACAAGAAAAAAAATACAGTTCCTCTAAGACATTGTGCAGGGTAATATTTAAAAGAAAAGGAAAAATGGACGAGGAGACGTCTAGGGCAGGGAACGTAACGGATGATACAATAGTATGTTACGCCCCGACTATGATAACGACGAATGGGATCTGGCAGGGTGATAATCCATTGGATTATTCTTTGCCACTTTTCATTTTGCAATTGACATTAGTTGTTGTTACGACGAGAATTCTTGTTTTTCTCCTCAAACCTTTTCGCCTGCCTCGTGTCATTTCTGAGATCCTTGTAAGTTTACATCATTCGCGGATTATTTCTTCTAGATTTTCTTTTGTTTCTTTTTTTCGGGTTTTTGTTTTTGTTTTTCATTTTTCGACCTGCATGTGATGGATATAATTGACGAAAATTATAAAATTTCAAGAATGCATAACCATCTATCCCATTGGAATTATGCTATCAGCAGGAAAAAATTAAAATGAAAAATGTATTTC
>CAIGRS010153799.1:0-13247 GCA_903798395.1 Fraxinus floribunda | reverse complement strand
AAAAAGTTACTTTAAAAGTAACTAAATAAGCTGTATGACAAGTGAGAAACTACTTTTCCTGACACAAATTATGCCCAGGGAAGGTTGTATAAAAGCTCACTGTTCTTTTATCCAATTCATCTTCATTGGTCTCTGTTCTGTCCTTTTGAACCCTCCATTTCCCCTGTTTGTTCTATGAAATTAACTTAGTGGTGGGACTAGGTTTAACTCCATTAATTATTACATCTAATTGCGGTTAATATTCAGAAACTTGAAAAACAAGGATACGCTGGCATATAAGCTGCGCTTGGAGTACTGCAGTCATTGTCTTTCTTTCTGTTGATAGGAGAAGTTCAACAGTCATTGAAAACTGTCTGAGTGCTCTCAAAGCAGTTACTAAACTAGCTGCAGCTTGTTGGGTGAATTATCTCTTGGTTGCTTCTTTTGTTATTTGCTCCTGGTATAGTATATGTAGCTTGAAGATTCATTCCTGGTTAATGTCCCATCTTGCTAGTATTTTTCGTGGACCTTCTGGATTTCCTTTTATTATATGTTTCAACAAATGAAAGGAACTGCAGTTGGGATCTATGATTTCAGTAAGATTGGCTTTGATGTGAGAGTTAGGTTTGAGCTGATATATGTAAATCAAATCATTGAGAATTTTCTGCTTAAGAAGGAAGTAAGAATGTTGCCATGTCAATTCTACACTTGCTATACTCTCCATGCATGAATTTGCAGGTATTTGTGTGTCAGCGAATCACTGGGGGATTCTAACACTAAAAGTTCCCATTTCAGGTTTCAATGTAGCTTTTCCTTCTCACAAATACTAATCAGTTGAATGACTTTCCAGTTCACAAACTGCAAGTCAGTAGTTTAGATTCCTTTTCTAGCTGGAAAAAATCCTGTTAACGCGGCATTGATCTAAAGTCTATTGTGTTTGTACCTATTTGAATTCATCTTATCGTGTCAATTTTATTTTCTAGAAGGGAAACTATGGAGAATGAAATTACTTAGAAGTTGATAGACCCCACTCATTGCATTCAGGACTCCTAATTCATTCTCTGAGATTAGGTTCTTGACATGGGGTTCAATAAATTTTATAATAAGAGAAAAAGTTGTGATGCATTTTAAGTTTACTCTTTGTGCAATAGAATCTTTTTTACCACATTGTTCATGATTGAATATAAATAAATAAATATCCCCTCTTTAATGGTTTAAGCTTTTAGACGAGGTTATTAAGGTGGTATTAGAGTCTTGCGAAAGACCTGGGTTCAAGTCTCATTGCCATCTATTTATAAAAATTGTGAAGGTGTAAACCTTTATGAAATCGGGCTGCGAGTAAAGCGGTCTTGTTGATATTTTTATTTAAATAAATAATTTTTCCCATCTCTAAGAGTTTAAGCTCTTAGATGAGATGGTTTAACCTTGGTGTTTATATTAAAGAAGAAATATAGGCTTCAACGCATGGAAATCTTGGTGTTCGTATTATAATTATAGTTTAACCATGTTGGAATTTCTTTGCATTTCATTAATTTTGAGCAAGAGAAATAAAACCGACATCCCTTGTAGTGTGACTATGTTACTTTTCTATTCACTGAAAAAGGGACATATATAATACATTTGCCATCCTTCAGCTAGTTGATGTTATTTTCATAGTTATTCTGATACTGAAGCACTGATATATCAGGAAAGATACTACCATGGAAGACCCAAAGGCAATGACAATTGAGTTTCTTCGGGCAAGATTGTTATCTGAGAGATCTGTCTCAAAATCAGCAAGACAGAGAGCTGATGAACTGGCCGAGAGGGTGGGTTACAGTATTTGATTTCGTCTCACATTGTTTATCATGTAATATGTATTGACTTTTTTGGTCAGTTGGACCATGTTTTCAGTTAAAGTTGGACTTAATTTAACTTCTATTAGGAAGTAAAGTGGGAATTTGTAAACTACATTCAAATTTCAAGCTTCATTTCCTGAAACAAAGTAAATTATGATTGTTCTGCTTCGAGAATTGGTTAAATTGAAAAGTGAACCTGCGACAAACAATTTGAGACAAAGGGTGTATATGTAAGTGGGATTTGGGAAGACTTGTACTTGCCTCTTTCTTCCCTCTACTCCACCTTCCCTTTTCATAAAGGTGTACATAAATCTTAGTTCTGCTGGTTTACGTGTTCTCAAATCATAAAATTTGTTCGCCCCTCCTTGAATCTGTGTATATATATGCAGGTGGAAGAACTTGAAGAGCAGCTGAAGTTTGTGTCTCTGCAAAGAAAGAAAGCTGAGATGGCGACTGCAGATGTTCTTGCAATTTTAGAAGATCATGGGATAAGTGATGTATCCGAGGAATTTGATTCAAACTCTGATCAGGAAGAAACTCTCTGTGAATCTAATTCTCATAACGATACGGCAATGGGAAATGAAGCTTCCACCAACATAAAAATAAGAAGAAATTATAAGGAGGCATATTCTAGTTCTGAAATTGAATCCTCTCCTTCAATTGGTAGGAGCCTGTCCTGGAAAAGTGGCAAAGATTTGCAGTATCCTCTTGAAAGGAAGAAATACATGGATTTGGCCAGGAGACGTGCTAGTTTTTCATCAACTGGTTTTTCTTCACCGAAGCGGGTTGGTAAATCATGCCGCATGATAAGGCACAGGGAGACTAGGTAATTTTCTTGCTTTGGATTCTGATATTTACCCACACTTCACTTATTTTAGTAGCTATTAAATGTTCTGATCTAATATTTAATCTTATGATCGCATTAGCCTCGTGTGATGACATCTGCATCGGACACTTCTAAGGAACTCTCTCATCTGGAAAATGATTCAGAGATGTGTAATTAGTTTGCTTTCTGTTAATGAAAACATATTCAATAATAGCATGTTTGGATAAGCTCATGTCTTTTTTGTTTTCTTTACCTGGGCCTTGGTGGGGGGCTTGATGGACCCTGCATGTAGATTATTAAATATTAGATAAGGTTACTTTTTAAAAAATAAAAAATAAAGTTTAACCAAACATGCTGTATAACCTCTCAAAAGTTAAAACTGTTTGAAGGTAATGAAAAATAAATTTTACATTGTTTTTATCCTCTCCCATTTTGTTTCTCTTTCTGTTGGTTCTTCTACAATCTGTTGCTCTTTCTAATCTTCAGATGCATGGTATAGTCAGCTCATTGCAAAGCTGGATTTTAAATGCACTTGGAATGAAATCATTCTTTTGTTGTTACCAGATCAGCAATAGAGGAGTCCCAGAATGACGTCCACGTGAAAACAACCTACTGCTCTGAAATTGAACCTGATACATCAAGAAAAATCCCTGAACATGATAAAGAGAAGAACCTACTGAAAAATCCACCAGCAGTGTTGGAAAATCACAAGCAAGAATCTAATGGCCATTATTTTGATGGACATGGGGGAGATAACGACATGGAAAGAGCATTACAACATCAAGCACAACTCATAGGGCAATATGAAGAAGAGGAGAAGGCCCAAAGAGAATGGGAGGAGAAGTTCAGAGAGAATAGCAGTTACACACTGGTAAAGTTTCATCAGTTACAAACTTTTCACCGTTTATGCAATCTAACGTTTGGTTCATAAAAAGATTGACTTATATTTCCTGTTCTAAAGACTACATAGAGGGTATTTTTATTTGGTGAATTACAATTTACTGCACGAAGTATTTGAAATTATCTTTTGTCTGTTGTCTAAGTGTGCAGCCTCCAAACTCCGTAGGGAAAATAAAATCGGACAGAAACAAGATGCAATAGTTTAACATCTAGTCAATTATTTGACACATCCCTCGTATTTTATTTTCTTCATCAGTAAAACCATCAAGATGCCTTTATCGATTTCTAATAAACAATAATGCACTTCACCCATTTTTTTCAAAAAAAATTATTTGTCCAAATACTAGACTGAGACTATACACTGAGTTCTGCTTTCCACCAATTTTCTGATTTCGTGTATCAGTTCCATTGATGCACATGCATCACACAACTTCCGTAGTAGAACCTTCGAAGTTTAGCCATTGTTTCTACCTATTCAACTCCATAACACCTCCATAGTGCCTTTTCTGCTTGAAGAGGAAAAAGCACTCAGCTTTCTTCCATCTTTAACAGTCACTTGTTGATTTCCTTGTCACCATCACTGTTCATTCCTATTCCTTCCTAAGAATTCATCCGTCCATTTATGAAGCTGTATTGTTCTCGAATTTTCCAACAAGATCTGAGTATTCTGCTGCCTACAAGTATTATCCTTCCGGTGATATGTAAAGCCCCATCCATTAGTTTCAGGTATTTTCTCCTAATCAAGAGATTCAAATTGGATCCTTGCATCTAAATGGTATAGCGGGTGCCCCATATATGAACTCTGTAGAAGTATTGCGTTCAATGATTTTTGAGTAAGACACAGCATTTAGCCCACCCTTTTACTTGTCTCTGTGTGTTGTTGTGGGTGGGGGGGAACCAATCATGCACGAGTGCCTATTAGATGATACTATATATTGTCTCTAATGTATGTGAAAGACATTAAGCTTACGAGCAGAAGCTTGATGCTAATTTTTCTGTTTTGTGAAATTATAATCCTATGCATTTAAGAGGCACTTGTACAGTTACTCAATTTTTGTGTATTTCTCCTAGGTCATGTTCACTTTAATGTTGTTAATTGAGCATAATTTTTTTATATTAGCACCCTTTTCAATGTTTTCTAGCGGTTCTCCATAAATTTCTGATCTGTTTTGACTTATTATTCATGAACTCCCAGGATTCGTATGACCCGGGGAACCATTCAGATGTGACTGAAGAGCATAATGAGATTGGAACACCTGAACTGCCATACACTGCAGGAGCAACAAGTTCAGGTAACCAAGAAATGAAGTCAGAGCAGATGGAGGCGTACATCTACCAAGAACCTCAAACGTCCAAGAGTGTGCCGTCTATTACAGATGCCAACAAGGGTAACTTAATGGATCGAAGATGCAGTGGCATGATTTCTTTTGAATCTTCAGCACCAGAATTTTCACATCCTATGTCTCTGGGGAGCAGTGATCAACAGTTTTCAGGAAACCATCATGATGCACCTTTGCATAGTTCTCATCAATGTTTGCCCAGCTGTAATTCAAGTTACTCTTCAGCAAAGATCTCTTTATCTCATGCAGGAAACAGTATGCCAATGTATGTTTCTTCAGGAAGCCCTTTGTCCCGTGATCTTGCAGTTATGCCTCAAGAAACTTTTACTGATTTAGGTTCTGTCCTCGAGAAACTTCAGCAAGCTAAGTTGTCATTGAAACAAAATCTCAATAGCTCACCGCTGGTACCCGGAGGCATGTCTGGCAATATTGTCAAATCATCTAATCCTGAAACAAACACTTTGGACAAGTTCAAAATTCCTGTTGCTTATCCCGGTCTTTTTAGGTTGCCAACTGATAATGAGTTTGAAGCGATTAACAGAAGCAACCGTCCAGGCATTGGAACACAGTTTGGTTTCACAAAGATTTCTCCAGAAAGTGCTGGTGAAAGATTTTCTTCAAATCCTTTTGGAGAGTCTAGAAGTGCTTTCGTTGCTGACCAGTTTCTCAATGTTCCCCCGAGCTCTTTTACTGAAATCAGGCCAAGAGTTTCTACGCAGGGGTCTCTGTCTCAGCCTAGATTTGGAGGTGCAGGTCCACCCTCTTCTGATGGATTGAACTATCGTAATCCTCACATGGATATGGTTCTTCCTTCTTCGAGCAATGATTTTTATCCTTTCCTCCCAGACTTCACTTTGAGATTACCTTCGAGTGAAGGAATTTCAAGAACCTTTCCAAGTTCATAATTAGGGGTACACCCAGTCAATTGCTTCTTTTCATATTATGATCGTTATCGACCTAATATGTATATATAGCCATCTACTACTTGAGCAACTCATTTATACTGGTTATGCTACCCAGAATTGTGTTGATTGGACTTAATGGTAGATCCTTTATTTTATTTATTTATTTTTATTTTTTTCTCCCTTTCCTTTTGTTGTAAGTTGAATCTTGTTGGGGACATGAGCAGTACTGGAACATGAACATGTGATCCTGAACCTCTTACCTTCTGGTACAGTCTACTGAATGCCCCAGCCTTTCTGATAAAGTTCACTTTGCCACAGTCCATTCTGATCAGGTCTACGTACCAACTTCTATGCTTGGTTACTGGTGGCTTTGCTTTTGTGTGTAAATTGTAATGTATTTTAAACTTGGACTTCAAACTATTGAGAGTATCAAGACATGAAGATACAACGGAATTTTTGACAAGCCGCCAGGGTTGCTGATAAAACAGTGCATGAAAAACCGCAAGGCACTGGGACTTTTGTGGGCCCTCCTTTAGTGTTGCTATCACTTCCCCGTGAAAGGCGCTCAACACTTCAACATCGTCCTCCACAACCGGCCAATGCACTCCCCTATACCAGCCATAAGCTACACCTCACCTGGCTAGTAAAGATGGGCAGTATGACAGTATTAAAACCACGTCCTCTTTTGACGACTTCTACACACTTACCCTATCCTTGACTAGCCAAATCCCCATCCTTTTTAGGCCTGCTAGATGCCCGTGTACGGAAGTACTTGGTTTTCCTATCCCCTTCTCTAGCCAGTTAGCAGAACGTTACTTCTAGTACAACACCTCCCTCTCCTCTAGCCAGTCAATGTCCCTTTCGAGAATTTTAATGTCAATCATCATCCCTCCCACATTCGGTCCCTTGTATAACCCCGTACATACCTTGCATTTCCTTCAAGTCCCTCCACTTTTCAAATCTCACTCCTNAGCAGAACGTTACTTCTAGTACAACACCTCCCTCTCCTCTAGCCAGTCAATGTCCCTTTCGAGAATTTTAATGTCAATCATCATCCCTCCCACATTCGGTCCCTTGTATAACCCCGTACATACCTTGCATTTCCTTCAAGTCCCTCCACTTTTCAAATCTCACTCCTGTCCACCCATCCAGACCAACCTGACAATCCCCAAGGCCCGCTTGAAATTAAAGGATTTGATCCACCTGATAACCTGGGTCCTACCTTAAGTGTTGTGCCTATGTCCAATTGATTTTAGAAGTAAATACTTTTAATATGATTGATGCATTATTACTTATAGCAGGTCTATTATTTAATTGAATTATACTTCTAATAAATTAAATTAATAAAGTTTGTAGATTTAAGTCTTGATAATTTGTTAATTATAGGGAGTTGTGATTATTAGATACAAATTACATATGAATTAATACTAAATTATCCGTGGTCATAAGTAATGATAAGATACGAATATCATTATATGGATAAATTAGTATGTGTGACATTTCTTACTTATGAAGTAAGAAGCTGATCTCACAACCTAACATGTAGGATATTTTTATAGACGCGTGGATGTTTTGCTTAGAGAACAAAACATTAGAGACTCGCAACAGAGATTTTACATGAATAACTATCTGAGCTCAATCGTTGATCTCTAATCTTCAGTATTGGAATTGGTCATTCGACTTGAGGTCATCATAGTACTTATATGATGACAACCATACTTTGGTGATATTGAATGTTGCTTCCCCAGAGTCGTTAATACGACATCATTCAAGTATGTCAAAAATTATATGAAAGTTGTGAATGATCAATAGATGATTAATCACTCTTAGATAATAAGAGATTATGATATACGTTTCATTCAGTTAAGTTGATATCGAGATCCCTGATCAATGTAAATATGTAAGTCGAGAGTTTCGAATATTATTGACTTAAGAGTGTGATGAAAGATCGATAATATAGATTAACATACTCATATCTCGTAATTGGTCGAATTATAATGCTCAAAGGATTATAATTTTATGGTAAACGATCAAGTTTGATCTTGTCACACCAATAACCGTGTTACATTTTCGATCACATATATTGCCCTAACGCATTGCTAAATGTCAACGTGGGACGATTAATATGAATTAATTATTTTAGGTAAATTATTCGTTTTTAATTTATCTTATTTTGATTAGATAAAAAATAATTTGAGTCGTCTGACATTATGATCGAGAACTTTATGAATCATACACGTAAGGGAGAATTAGAAAAATGATATTAAGAATTAATTAATAGACAAGTGTGGAACATTTGTATAATTAATTAACTAGATTGTTTATTAACAAGCTTAAGTTAATTAATTAGATTAATTAATTTATGAGAATCTAATGAGCCGACTTTTTTTTAGTGGATGGGTTAATTCCACTTAAATATTTAAGTTTTTCACAGTTGTTACAATAGCAATCGAAATTGCAAACATGATATCATAATTTTGCTAGCATAAGAAAAAGAAATCCATAATATTTCATTCTTGTTTTCTTGTGTGGATTATCATTGGAGGCTGAATAATTGAGCAGTTGTTTGTGGAAAGATAGTGATTTACAAAGGTGTGGAAAGATGATTTATAAATGTGTGGAAAGATCATGGTAGATCAAGAGTCTTAAATAAATTCAAAAAATTTGCTAAAGATATAATTTTAACAATTATATTTAGTGTATATTATAATCTACATCACGGTTTACACTTTGCCACATGACATTATTCAATTTGA
Organism: Fraxinus floribunda; assembly: GCA_903798395.1. Classification (NCBI taxonomy): domain Eukaryota; kingdom Viridiplantae; phylum Streptophyta; class Magnoliopsida; order Lamiales; family Oleaceae; genus Fraxinus; species Fraxinus floribunda. The sequence continues at coordinate 4,703 of CAIGRS010153799.1, read as the reverse complement.
TACTTTAAAAAAAATAGTTTTTTCAACCAATTATTTGTTGACAACACAACAAATGTCCACCATATTGTAATAAATGAGTATACAAAAGGCTTTACCCTAATTTTTATTACGATTTCTTTCAAAATTGAAAAATATTTTAAATTTCATTGTGCATGTATAAGTAAATTCTCAATAATGGTATCAAAGCCGACTTTATGTTTGTTAGAAATTATTTTTGAATCTTGAGAACAATCGATGGTTGGTTGTTATTGGTGCCACCTCACTTACACTCGTCATCTACGTTCCAAAACTCCCAATCCTACAATATGATAAATCCCATTGTTTTCGATATGAAATAGAAAAACCCATGGATTAAGATCCAATATGATGTTAACAATACATTCATAGACACATTAGTAAATTTTGAGAAAGCTTGTGAAAAGATTTAAAAACAAATCATAAGAGGAGGAAATTCGGCATGTTCAACAATCAAATGTCGATAATTTCCACGAAGTAAAATATTAAAAATGTAGAATTCGACAATTTACATCTGTAAATGTTAATCATACCATTCGATACATTGTTAACTACAATTTTGACCTCCTTCCCTAAATTTTCAATGTTGGGTAGACACGTCCTTGATCTTAAGCATAGATTCTTGGCATCTATAGCTATCATGATTTTTTCTTTCTCGAATTTCTTGAACAAAACTTCAAAGATTTCAAAATGTGACTCATTACAAGAGAAATGGAACATTGTTGAATTTTCCATTATCTAAATCGAAATTTTTTTCAATCTCTTCATCTATAAATGGAGGCCAATCGTAACGATCATTATACAAATCACACTCTTCAATTTTTTAGTCGAAGATTAGAGGACCGGCATAATTGAAATCCAAATATTCTTCCACTTTTTGAACCATTGAAAGAAGTAAAAAGGACTTCGTCCCAAAAATAAAATAGTGAATTTCACAAACATCCATTTATTTCTACCAGAAATGAACTTTGCTCTTATACCAACTGATGTACAAATAGAAACGAACACGCTATAGAATTTTGTAGATTTCAAATGAATACCGTAACATAATACCTTCTAGTTTGTGTTGATTTCTAAGAATATCAGAAATAGGTATACGAAACCCTTTGCTTCACATACACATATAGAGAATTTGGACGCATTAATTTTAAATACGAATTATTGTCTTAAATTCTCTAACTTTTAGAGGTAATTCTATAATTTCAATTCAAAAAATAAAAAGTCACACCCATTAAGGCTTACAACCTTTATTTAAATTTTAAAGCCGTAACTGAAGCTAGATAGAGACTAAATCTAGATGAAAAACTAAGCCCTTGATTGATTCCTATTTTTTTCAAAAAATATTTTTCTCTTTTTTTTTTTAATACATTTTTCAGTAAAATAATATTACAAGTCACCTAAAAACTTTTCCTTCATTTTTAACCACACATTCTCCATCAATCTATTATTCCAAAATGCATTTTACACTAAAAATGAGGCTCAAACTGAAATTAAAAATAATGACTAAAATGAATGACGAAAACTCAATTTTAATCAAAACTAAATCAAGATAAAGACTAAAATTAAAGATAATGATTAAAATTAATGATGAAGAATCAATCTTCTTCAAATAGGCACAATTAATAGCAAGCTCACTCAAACATGCTTTTAAAAGGATAAAGATAAAAAACAAAGTTTTTAAAGACACTTCCACAAAAAAATAAAATAAAATAAATACTTGGTTATTCTTCATTTTTAACTCATTTACTTCACGCTTTATAACTAGAAATGTACTAGCCTATATCAAAGGAAAGAATACACAATTACAAAGGTTTCAAGACACTTGAAAAAACAAGGAACTCGTGAAAATATTTCAAAAATTAGGTAGTCTCAAGGTCAATATCACTGTAAAATAATTCGTGACATGTAAAATTTGTGATTTGTGACAAAATAATAATTTGTGACCAAATTTTATGGAATTGTGACCTTAATATATTTAATTAATTTATTTATAAATAATTTTTTTTTTAAAAAAAAACCTCATATTTGAAATTTTAAACCTTAAAAAATCTGAAATTTAAAATTTTAAACATTATCTCTTAAATCTGAAATGAGTGAAATTAAACCTCTTATTTATGAAATTTTCTCCTGATAAAATAGGCCCGTGAAAAAATGAGAGTGGGCTTAGAGCCTCTCACGACACGTCTTTCTAAATGGGTCGGTCACATTTAAGCCTATATTAATGGGAAAAATTTATATATACCCAACTAATATATAATAATTCATTTTATACTACTATATCTAAATTATAACCAAATTTACTACATAATTCTTTTAGAATCCCAATATTACTGTATATTGAACTTTCCATTTCTGAAATGTAACCGAAATATATAAAGGAAATTCAAGACGGGGCATTAATTGATATTGTTTTAACATATAGAGATTCAAATTCCAAATTTACATTACTTTACATTATACTATTAACATGATATAAATATATGAATCATAATTGACGATTTGTGGGTGATAAATTTTATAACCAGCTATTCAAAATTATATCTTGGGCTTTTTTCTTCTACAGATTTTATAGATAAATTGATTACAGGTAACTTTTTTTTTTTTTGGGTATTACATCCGGAATATTGTATCTATGATTTTGTAATCCAATTCTTTGCTTATTCCGAAAACAATTTTTGAAATTAGAGATTTGCAATTGCAACTATAGTTGCTTATTCCGAAAACAATTTTTGAAATTAGAGATTTGCAATTGCAACTATAGTGATTGTTTGCGTCTGTATTGGAAATTTCAGGTTTCAGCTCTATTGGATATTTGCAGCATGTCTGGATGATACGATCATTGGAGATGAGAACAGTTTTTGAAATTGTAGATTTGCAGCTGTAGTGTGTGTTTGCATCTGTACTGGAAATTTCAAGCTGCAGCTGTATTGGAGATTTGCATAGTGATCTTGTGGGGGCTTTTAGAGTGGAGAAGAAATGTCAAATTCTAAAAGAGCATTGTAGATATTTGGATGGATAAAGATTTGAGTGAAAAATTGTTTGTTATTAGAAATCCATGGTTGTTTTTGTATATACAAACAGGAAATTATAGTTGGGATATTGAGTATCATTTGTTCTTGAATTCAATTTCTGGTGGTAGATTTTCGTACTCATTAGCAAAATCTGTTCATGTGTTGTCATCAAATACCTCATCTTATGGCTTGCAAATGCTTAAACGATTCGAAGAAGCATTACGTCTTCTAAAAGGGAAAAAAATCAACAAGTATGATAAAGTGATTGATGACAATACTCGTCAGAAACATTAGAATGAAACACATTGAACAAACAATGAGATATTGAATGGCTTCATGTGACCTCCAATGATTCAAATCACGAGTCAGCTCAAAAATAAATTCACAGCACTACAGCAAAAAATTTGCAATTAAAATCATATGCTCTTACATCCTATCTCAATTTTCTTGGTGTTCACTGCCTAACCACCAACATAGCAACAATCCCAAAACCTGGTAGATATAAACCTCGAGTGCATTACGTGATACATTCTTGTGTATAAAATCAACGTTTTTGAGATTACCATATTCAATCGCCACACAATCTTCATGCATTAGAGACGGATTCTAACGGGTTTACGTCATTGATCTCATATTGTACACACATTCACAAAATACAAAAAATCGTGATTTTATGTTTTTTTGTTAGTTTAATATGAAGTTGCTTTCAAAAGCAAATTCTCAAAAGAATTGGTTCCATCACTGTCAGGTGTCTGGCTAATGGAGTCATCACCCCTCTCCGTGTTTTGCCTTGTCTCCATCACGGCTCCATGATACTAGGTGTAAATATTTTGAAGGCAATGTGTACTTTCTCTTCCTTATGAACTTTGGCTGCCCTCATCTGAATCTGACATCGATGTTGAATCCAAGTTTTGATGGTTTAAAGAGGATGTGTTGCTGTCCTCCTTACTGAGGCAGAATGAGCAATTGACGGAGTTAGAAGAGCTACCAATTGATGATTCTAGCATTCCATGTAAAGATTTTGTCGAAGGACATAACTTGCAATCCTCTTCTGCTATATCCTTCGAGAATTGCTGGGACTTGCCACTGACTGAAATTCATTTTGTTCAATTCTGACATTTTCAGTCCTAGACTTAATTAATTCTTGCAAACCATAATCCTCACAATTGATTGGTACTGAAATATGGACCATGCTATAGGGCTATAACCATTTACCGAATGGACAAGTGGGTCCCTCCTATTGGGAGGGTGCCCGGGCCCACGGACACCCTCCCAATAGGAGGGAGCCACTTGTCCATTCGGTAAACCATTAGGTAAATGGTTATGGTACACCAAGATTTTTTCCTGAAATATTCGTCAAACCGAGCCGTAATAGGAAATTCAGGGAGGTGATTGGATACAGTACCTTCAACTTTGAGAGTAGAAATTGTAGTAACGTCAAGATCTGAATTGCTTCGGATGTGTTTCTTTTGTGAATACAGTGGTTCCAAACTTGCTTAATGATATTCAAACACAAAATTTCAGCCAATTAGTAACGTGTTTGTTGGAGAAATTTCAGCCAATTAATTAAAAATTGAATATTTGGGCACTTTTTCCACATTCCACTTATACTGAATAAAAAACAGTAAATATGGTTAATAAAATCTAGAATAGTAAATCTAAAATATTTATTGAAAA
>CAIGRS010153791.1:0-17107 GCA_903798395.1 Fraxinus floribunda | reverse complement strand
AATCGCTCCATAATTTGCAAAATGCCCCCAATTTATTTTTCAACTCAAAATTGATTAAAAACAGTGTACACATGCCACAAATTCTCATATATTCATTTATCATAATTCATTATTCACAAATTAACAAAAATCAGAAAAAAAAAATACAAAAACATAAATATACCGTCCGAGACTGCACTCATCCATAAATTCTCATTTACTCATTTATCATAATTCATAATTCATTAATAGCAAATAATCCAAGAAAAACTCAATTACTCATTTATCATAAATTCATAATCCAAAAAATTATAAATACCTCCAGCAGCCCAGCCCAAAAACTCAAGCAAGCCTGCCCCAGGCCTAGGCTCCAGCTCCAGCCCGTAGTTGCTCCAGCCTCTCCTCTCCAGCTCTCCTCCACAGTCCACTCCACTCCAGGACCATAGCAGAAAACGCAGCCCAGCCAGCCAACCAGCATCCACTCCAGTCTCCAACAGAGAACGCGCCTAGAAAGCTCCGCTGCAGTCCAACCTCTTCTCACCACCAATCACCAGATTCACCACAGTCCACAACCACATCCCAACCTCCACTCCAGCCCAAACACTCACAGTCACAGCCCAAATTAATTTCGCCAACAACCGTAGTCGTTGCCCTCGCCCACTGCCAGAAGAAATGAGAAGGAATGAAGGATTGGACCAAACTCACTCTAATTTGGTTTTTGTTAAATGAATTGGACCGAAGTGGGCTAAGAAATTGGGCCTTTTAAAAAAAAAAATGAGGCCCAAATTTTTTTGAAAACTCCAGCTCCAACCCAGCCCTTCTTCTTCTGTTATTCAACATCTTCCTTGTTCCTTCCCAGCTCCCACTCTGGCCTCTGCTCGGCGGTTCTCTGAAGTTTCCGGTGACCCAGCACGGGCGGCCGCGGGGGCTGGCCAGGTGCTGGGTCCGCCCCTGGCGGGAAACTATCCTTCTTTAATATAGTATATAGATTTTTATTTTTTTAATAATTGTTTAAGTAATTTACTGTTGCACTAGAGATATTCTACCTTGAAGGCTAATAATCTTTTCGTTTGAATAATGATATTAACACCAGTTTATGTAGCGGTGAGATTAATTATGTGAAATTATTCAATAAAGTTGTATTTCATTTATATGTAATGTACAATATGATAGTAACTTCAATGCCATATAAACTGATACCAAGCATGAATAGAACTAGAGAGTGTTACTCTTATCATTTGGTTCTTTTTCACTGTATTTGAATGGTGAATTTGTGGAGAAGATGGACTGTATTTGCATATGGAATTTGAAATGGGTTAGTTTTAACATAGCTTATCTCTCTCTCTCTCTCTCTCTCTCTCTCTCTTTATTTTTTTTTATCTAAAGATACAAAATCAATTAATGAACCCTCTTCCATCTTCTCCCCACTTTAGTGGCATCAACATGTATGACTACATTTGTAGAGATATCGAGTCTTAGACATGGAACTTCTCTGAGAAATACTCCTAATATGAAAGATGATATCACTTTTTTGACGTTGCTGAGTAGGGATGTAGCTATACGTCATCTAAGAAATGCCATACCTGTCACGTTAGCTAGAAATATGGACAATGTTGGTGAGCTTTTTAACACCATCATATTTTCATCATGCATTTATCCTATATTTGTAAGATAGTCTGCACAACTATTTTCTTGCTTAAAGTAAGCAAGATCTCAACGTTGAATTGTTGAAGTAAATAGCAAAAACCTTTCAGTAATGTTGTGTTGAGATCTCCATTCTTTAACCTTGATGAGCCATAAGCCTCCTAATATAGCTCAAAACGTGTATGTTAAGCTTGATGCATGTCCGATATTTAATTTGATTTTTTCTGTAAAAATGCCAATTGATTAGTTTACTTTCTAAACATACCATTATCTTAACCTCGACCCAATAAATTTGGGCCTCACGCCAGCAGAAATATCACGACCAGCATCATGGGCCATAAGTGAGTATAAGCCCAAGACCAATTCACTTGCCAAAGGTTTTTTTTTTTTTTAATTGATTTTTCCAGTATTATTTTCAATGTACTCTCACATGGGTGCGGAGCGGAGAATACGCCATTCATGACGTTAATTCGGATAGCGAATCTCTCGTCGTATTCATCTGATTTTGATTCTCTATAAATGCCTCTCTACTTTAACTAAATTACCTAATTACCACTCTCAGTTTCCATGAATTTCATTTTCTTCCATCCATGTAAAATAAAACTAGGAGCCTATTTGGTAGAGATTAAAATCGAATTAAAATTGAAAAATTAGTCATTATTGTTGTCTTTTATTAAACGAGTGAGACCCAATAACGGCTATATTTTCAATTTTATCCGATTTTAATCTCTACCGAACGGGACTTAAATTAAACTCGTCTAGTCATCAACTTTAATTAAAATTCATAACCAAACTTAAGATGCTTAATTGATACTCGTTATGAGTAATTAAGATACGAATATCTCGAGGTTACAATAATCTTAATCAATTTACTTTTTTTTTTTAAATATAAAATTTCAAATAAAAATGGAAAATATTCGCAATACGGCATGCAGTAGTGTAGTGATGCCAAAAATAAATATTGTTAAAAATTACAAGAACGTTTAGAAGCAAATCGATGGCAACTAAAGATCACTTAAAACTATATAATAATTATACAATTTTTTTTTATTTTTTTTTTTTGTAGAATTTTTTGGTGTAATTTCCACTTTTTTTAATTGACTTTTCCAGTATTATTTTCAATGTACTCTCACATGGGTGCGGAGCGGAGAATACGCCATTCATGACGTTAATTCGGATAGTGAATCTCTCTTGTCGTATTCATCTGATTTTGATTCTCGATAAATGCCTCTCTACTTTAACTAAATTACCTAATTACCACTCTCAGTTTCCATGAATTTGATTTTCTTCCATCCATGTAAAATAAAACTAAGGGCCCTTTTTATAGAGATTAAAATTGAAAAATTAATCATTACTGTTGACTTTTATTAGATGAGTAGGGACCCAATAATGACTATAATTTTAATTTTATCCGATTTTAATCTCTACCGAACGGGACCTAAATTAAACTCGTCTAGTCATCAACTTTAATTAAAATTCATAACCAAACTTAAGTTGCTTAATTGATACTCGTTATGAGTAATTAAGATATGAACATCCCGAGGTTGCAATAATATTAACCAATTCACTTTTTTAAAAAAAATAAAATTTCAAATAAAAATGAAAATATTCGCAATACGGCGTGCAGTAGATGCCAAAATAAATATTTTTACAAAAATTACAAGAACGTTTAGAGGCAAATCGATGATAGCTAAAGATCACTTTTAACTATATAATAATTATACAATTTTTTTTTTTTTTTGTAGAATTTAATCTACATTAGAGTCGGACCAAAGTTGCCAGCTTGCGACCGACTCTTAATGTTTAATAATGAAGCCAAAATTAATGTCAAATTAAAAAGATTAATATTTTAATCAAGTGGATTAACTCTTTTGCTTAACTTTAATTCAAGTCAATGCTAGTAAAGACGAATGTCATATAACTATATGCTGGCAGCTAATCCCATGCTACTGTTCACACACATGCCATCAGTGCTAAGGGTTCGTTTGGCAATACTTATACTTTTATTTCTTCTAGAAAAAAAATTCTCCGAAGAATTCATGCTTGTTTGAGTCTCATTTTTGTCACAAAATGCATTTTTGAATAGTGGATTGATGAGAAATGTGTGGTTAAAAAATAAGAATTTTTTTTTTATTTGCATGTAATTTTATTTACTCGGATAATTTGTGGTTGAAATTGGATCGAAATACTTTATAATAATGTATTTTTTTTCAAAAGATGGGGGCTCAAACAATGACTTAATCTCAGTTTCGTTTTAAAAAAACAAAAATTAATTAAATATGTTGAAAATGACTGCCAAATGGGTTCTTTTTTTAAAAATTTCCTCTTGCAATTCAAACTTAAATCAAATACTTTAATGTAATTAATGTTCTTAACCATTTTTTAACCTTCGACTTTAAGAATTTTATGTACTCCTCAAAAAGACTAGTAAAAGTTAAACAGTAGATCAACTAGGGTTGGTTCAAAATAGTTACATATTTAAATGCAGTGAACAGTAAAAACAATAATACAATAATATTAAGAGGTTTCATTAATTCGAACATTTATTTCAAATTTGACCAATTGAGATAATGGACAAGGAGTAATAATGTAACCCAGTTTGACACGGTTCTAATTTTGCAGTCATGTCAAAAAGTGTCTTTGTTAACTTTCTTCTTGTCACTCAAAAAATAATAAATTTTTGCCTTATGTAAGTTGTAGTGTGCAATTAACTTTTGTTAGGGTAAAATATGACGTTTAATTCTCGATCAACTTAAAAAGATTTAAACAAAGTGAAAGTGTTGTCTCTCTTGAAATTTGCTGGAATCTTGATAAATTAGACAGGGAGAATTTCTCGTTCACCACTTGTCCCTTTTATATAGGTTGATGGACTCAAGCATGTTTCCTTGACCATGTCAAGCTACAGTATTTTGACCTAGGGTTGCTGCCATCATCCTTTTGAAGGATTTTGATTGGAGGGGTGAGTTCGGTTGCGATTGATTTATCATGATAATGTTTTTATATAACGTCTCTTATAGTCAAACTCCAACCTCTATCGATGGAGTCTCGAGTCGAGGTGCTAGGCTTGTCTGTACTTTAGATAGGAATAACTCTTTTAACCAAGTCAAGAATGACCTTCAATTGATTCAACGTAAATTTCAAATCGGTAACAACACGTCCGAATTAGTTTTTTATATATTCAATCACCTTAACTTCCTATATGAAAAATCTACAAGATCATTTTTTATCACATTAGACGTGAAAGTGATCGATATCGAGTTGGAACCGCAATAAATTTCCGCGTTTCTACGGTTCTTTAATTGTTTCACTACTATTGCTATCTGAATTGAAATCTGGCATATTCTCAAATTGGTATAATTCACAAGAAATTTCTTTTGAGTGTTAGATTAAGAGTGGTAGATGAGTTGTAAATACTATTTTTCTAGTGTTTATTCAACGTAGTTGTCATTAGAGGAACTTTCTGGCTTCTTCTTTATTACATCATTTGTCAAATAAAGGTCCCATGGCGGACACGAAAAGAGGTCTGCATTCATGCAACCTAACTTAAAGCCAAATTTGTTGAGACTCATATGTTACGTTTTGTGCGAATCCTTCCTTTTCCAGGTAATATACATGTATTTTCGTTACTTTTACTGACTTGAGGGTTTGTCCCATTTATTCGCCTTTCTCTGCCAAGATATGTTACATTTTCGTGTAAATCCTTCCTTCTTCTCTATGTAATATATTTCTGTTGCTTTTTCTTGACTTGAGGGTTTGAGTTTGATTGAAAGTTGGAGTCTCACTTATTTCCCTACCCTGTCAAGACTTCCCTCTTAAGGCTTTAAGCACTTCGTCGGATTTTCTGGGAGTTCACACTTCACAACCATACCATGAAATGCGAAAATATAATTTAGAGAACACTATAGAGAATAGGATTAAAATTTCATAACAGTGTAACCACGACGATTGAACATATTATCTTGCGGTCGAAAAAAAAGAATTACAATTACAAAAAAAAAATAGTCTCAAAGATGGTCACATAATTCATGATCTTAATAAAACGATAGCTACATAATTTAAGTCATATGGATTAAATATATAGGGCTTGTTTGAGCCCTATTTTTGTCAACAAAATGCATTTTTGAATAGTATATTGATGAGAAATATGTGATTAAAAAATTAAAAAAAAAAAATTCAGTTCATGTTTAATATTATTTTATTGAAAAATGTGTAGTTGAAATGTATGATCAAAATATTATTCAAGTACGCATTTTTTTTTTCAAAAAAAGGGGGCTCGAACAAGGGCATAGTATCAATGGTGAAACTAAAAGTGCACAATAAATAAAACGTTACATGAAGGAAAAATTAAAAAAAACAAAAACAAAAAATCTTATATAAGGAGAAGTAATTAAAACCAGGGATTGATTGAGATTAGTGATGGCAAGAAAAATCCACCCCGACGGGTTGGTGGGGTGGGGTGGGGTGGGGTGGGACGGGGCGGAGCGGAGCGGGGTCCTCGCTCTGAAGCGTTCCGTAAAGAATAAAAAAAATAATTAACTACAAATAAAAAAATAAATTAGTTAACTGGAATTTTTTTTTTTTTTTTAAATACAAACCCCGAACCCACCCGCGCCCCGTCTAAGGTGGGGCGGGACGAAACGAGAGTGTCCTGTCCCAAACCCGCTCTGTTGTCATCTCTAATTGAGACGGTTGTTTAGTTTTCCACATGTTCATCCATTTAAGCCCCATTAAATTTCTTTTGACTGGTAACTTGGGTTATTTATTCCATAGTTAATTTAATATGTGCATGTATTTAGTAAAATGAATGATTACGAAAGTTAAACTCAATATCTTTGTTAATACTAATTATTTTATCGAATCATACCTAAACCGTTGAAGAAGAGATTTAAATCAGTTTAAGGTGATTTATTTTAAAAATAAGTCACAAATATATAACTTATTTTTAATGTAGATTCGGATACATTAAAATATATGAATATAAGTCAAACCTTTGGAGCTTATTGTGAATACAAGTCATCACAAGCACGTTCTTAGTTATTATTTACTCGTGTCNGCACGTTCTTAGTTATTATTTACTCGTGTCTTTAAGGTGGAACAAGTTTGTAGATGGCAAAAAATGGCACGACACTTTTTGATCAACTTTTGTAAATTTGAAGTAAATTAAAGTGTTGTAGAGGAAATCTCAATTCCGACATTGCCACTTTCGTTCATCCTTCATTACTTTGTATAGGTTGGAGGGCTCAAGTTTGTTGTCTTACGACTTATTTGAGTCACATTTTTTTATTTTTTTTTTACAAAAAATACATTTTGCAATAGTGTTATGAATGAGAATGTTTGATTGATTAAAAAAAAGATTTTTTTTTATTTACGTATAACATTATTTTATTGATAGAAAAGATACGGCTCAAACAATGGCTTAGTCATATCAAGCTACAATATTTCAACCTAGGGCCATGTGCCACCACCAATTTGAGGAAATTTGATTGGTTGGTCTAGGTCTATTTGTCTAAGTGGTACCATAGTAACGGAGAATACTTCCTCTATTGTGTCATGTCGATGTTTTTATATAACATCTCTCATAATCCAACTCCAACCTCTATTGGTGTTGGGTTAGGGTGTCAAACTTGTCGATCTTTTGACAGGCAGACTTCTTTTACCAAGTCAAGGGGAACCCCTAATTTATTCAACATGAATTTCAGATGACAACAAAGCCTTTTAATAATTTTGATATATAACTTTTTAGAGAAATGTTATGGGTACATAGCTTCGCTTCATGTGTGAGTATTATGTGAATAGGATAAGGATTATGTACCACTAAACTTATCCAACTTTTTAGAAGTATTGCAATAGCTATCTTGTGGAGGTTTAAAGACACCTTCGAACCACTTAAAACTTTGAACGTTTAAATATAATCAATTATCTATTATTTAATTTAAATATTTTCCTCAATACGACAGGGATGTTTTTAATTTTCAAAATTACCAAAAAGTTGGAGTAGGATATATAAGATTATTAAAAAATAATTGAAGGAAATAAGTTTCATAACATGAATTTCTTTATAAAAAAATCAATAACAAAGGGAAAAAAAAAAAGTAGGAATTTTCTATCTGCGTGCTTTCACATGGTTCAATTTTTGTAGCAAATTGACTTTTGGCCCTATTTTTTCAAAAATTCATTTTCAACCACAAATTCTTCTATAAAATAATTTTACACATAAATCGAAACACTTTTCTTATTCTTTAACCATACGATCTCTGAAATTCATTATTCCAAAATATATTTTTTTACAAAAATAAGGTTCAAACAAGAGCTAAATCAAAGATGCGTGGTTATCTTTGAATTATTTGATGCATTTATTTTTTACTTTCATTTTCACTCTTTAATTACTTTATTTAGAAATAAATTGGTACATACTTAGAATAAGCGTCAATTATTTATGAAAATTATAAAATTTCATTTAAAATAAATTGATCTGCACACAATAAGACGGGTTGAATACAAAATCCATCAATTATTTTACTATGATATGTAGCTTAATTAATTAGTTCTTAATAAATATTGTGTCTCACAATATTTTGCATTTCGTTTTCAATTACAATAACTGCATGCCCAACTTCATGTACGAAGTGTGCAACACGGGATTAACCTTTATTAGTGTCAATCAAGTCGTGGAATTTAATTATTATCGACGTTCACTACTAAAAAATAGCTTTTCATCAACAAAAAATTACCAATGGATCTGAAGTGTGCAACACGTGATTAACCTTTATTAGTGTCAATCAAGTCGTGGAATTTAAATATTATTGACGTTGTGTGGAGTCGGTACATTAATCGATCTACGATTTGTTTGCATTTAAAATTTGTTAGGAATTCAAACTTGTAATTTTGATTGCTGTAATTTGTCTTATAAATAGAGAGTAGAGAGTTGTCGATAGAATTTTATAATTATCATAAAAAATAGAAGTAAGATGAGATATGGTGTGTTGTTTTCTCTTGAGGCGAATTTTTATAAATTTTGTGCGTTCTTATGCGTCATTTTTTTCTTTTTGAAGATTTGATTGCTCTTGATGGTATGAAATTATGATTTCTAATTCTCAACAGTTAGGCGTTTATGGTTAAAACACTGAGAATTTGAAAAAAAAAATGTCGAATATCTATAAAATAAACGTGGGTTGGTGGCTCATTCGATTCTAATGGAAAGTGATATCTTGTGATGCATCATACTATATACTCTATATTGAATAAGAATTTGTAGCCCCCATGACACATCTCCAAATGGTAAAAGGGGAAGGTGGAAAAACTCTAGCTTTGCTTAAGGCTGTCGCGTCAAGGGTTTGAATCCTGAAATATGGATTTTGTCATTGGGTAAGTGCAAGTGTATAAGCAGTCTTTCACACTGTACCCTTGAAGGCATAACCTGCGATTTATCTCTTTCACCAGGCTCAGGGCAGGGCAGGTAGGGACGTTTTGGAATGCGGTTCGTCCTTTATATTGAATAAGAATTTGTAACAAGTTGGTATCAGTAGTTAAATTTGTGTAAAGGAAGTAGGTCTAATACTCAGTCAAATTCGGCTTGAGCTCCCATCTCTAATTTGGGTACGAATCGTGCTTTGTGTACTGGCAATTTTGCCAAATTTATTTATAGGGGAAACTTGAGTTGGTCCTGTTCTCAAGAACTTGAGTTTAACAATGTTGAAATCTTAAGCTTAGTCAAAATGTAGCGAGTCTCGATGCTTAATCCATCTAAACAAATGCCTAATTAATTCACTACAAGTATTTTGAGTCGAGAGCACACACATTTTACAATCATACTTGGTGTACACCAAATTCGACAGTTTGTTATTCGTCAATTTTTTTTACACATTTTTTTGAAAACAAAGACAATGTCAAACTCGGTGTAAAGGAAAAAGTTGGCAAAATCATACTTTTTATGTAGTTACTTGACTTAAAACATAGAATCATGCTAGATATACAATTTAGTTTGATAATATTGGTTGACAACTCATAATTGATAATATCACATTCATCAATTTCAAAAATTATTTTTTAAATCAATGGCCCGAGTTTTTATAACACCAATATTGTCAATCATTATTGTCAAGTACGATTGTACAAATAACATCATTGTAAAACATAAAGACAGTAACTTCAGTGACGCCACATGGATGGCCAGGTCAAGATTTGTCTAGTAAAATATCCAAATGTTACTTTAACATGTATACAAAACAAACATAGAACAATAATTTTACCATTTTATAGGGGGTGTATGATTTATGGACCATGCTACCCCAACATAGTCTTTTACATGGTTATGACGTCCTCCAATAGGGGGCCGCCATTTGGCAAGTATGTAAAATTTTATGTAAAACTTTATGGTACAATAAGTTTAATCCATGATTTATTGTTCGACTTTTGTTTTTGCTTTTATTTCTTATAAAATAGTGTTTAAAAAATTTAATTTAAGTCGGTTTCCTTTAAAAACTCTTCTAATTAGAAAAAAAATTAATTTTTTTAAAATATGTTAAAAAAACAACTTTTTTAGCCCCCGTTTGGTACACATTAAAATTTTTATTCTTTTACTCATTTTCAATCACAAATTCTTCAATAAAATAATATTTTTCATCATATCAATAATTTTTCCTTCTTTTTCAACCACACATTCTCCATCAATCTACTATTGCAGAATACATTTTTTCAAAATAATGTGGCTAAAACACACCTAGTTTCAAAAGTCGATCAAATGGGCCTTACTAATTTAGATCGCTTTCTTGGTACGTTGTCAATGATCCATTTTTATTAGCATACTCAATTTTTAAACATTTGCATGCATATCATGTCAAATAATATAATCAAGGTAATACAACACTTCAAAATTCATAGTGGATGGGCAACCTACCTATAGGGACTATTTTAAAACATTGAAAATGGGGCTATGACTTGGCTATCTATCTAACAATTATATGTGCAAGTTTGACCAATCATTTTCAGTTCTGAATTGTATGCCATTAGTCTTTGGATTCTATGGGAAATTGAGAGTCTGAAAAGACCAAGTAATTAATGGTGAGAGTTTCTTCTGAAAATAATTGAAATTAAGAGTGTAGGACTGACAATATTGCATATTATCTTTTATAAATATAATTAGCAAGACTTGTATAAGCAAAGAGAGCTTCATAATCTTTCAGAAAAAGACTTCAGAGATCTAGAGAGAGAAGAGGATTTAGATACACAGAAGAGAGAGAGAGAGATGGGAAGAGCCCCATGTTGTGACAAGGCTAATGTGAAGAAGGGACCATGGTCACCTGAAGAAGATGCAAAGCTAAAGAACTACATAGAGAACCATGGAACTGGAGGAAATTGGATTGCTCTCCCACAAAAAGCTGGTATATATTTATGGGCTTTTTTTTTTTCCAGTTCAAACTTGTTTTCTGTCTGCTTTGTTATTTTGAATTGCTGATTAGTGGTGTTGATTTTGCATTTTTAGGGCTCAAAAGATGTGGAAAAAGTTGCAGACTGAGATGGCTCAACTATCTTAGACCAAACCTTAAGCATGGAGAATTCTCTGATGATGAAGATAGAATAATTTGCAGCCTCTTTACCAGCATTGGTAGCAGGTATCATCATCTTCTTATCTCACAGCTCTATATTTCATTTTCTCCATAGCCTAATCTTCTGATACAGTTGATTTATCAATCAGTATATGTTCAAATCAAATATTTAGGTGTGTTAATTGATCTGCCCAGTTAAACAACCAAAGAAACTAATGTCTAGTTGTATAAATTTTGTTTTTTTGCCACTCTATTTGATTCCTTTCAAGATTTAAAACACCTAAATTCTTACCAAATACAATAGATGAGGTTATTTTTGGTTATACCGGCCGCTCCCTCAAGTAACTTGTTTTACTGACTAAGAGTGCATCTCGATTTTCTCATTTTATTTATTCGCATCATTAAAGTTCAGATTTAATTATTATTTCTTATGGATGTGGAACTTATCACCACTATCCAAAAATCAAAGTGCAGATGGTCAATTATAGCAGCTCATTTACCAGGGAGAACTGACAATGATATAAAAAATTACTGGAACACCAAGCTCAAGAAGAAACTCCTGAAAATGGCTCCATTTGCTCATCTGAAAAGGCCTCATCATGGTGCAGTCTATCCAACAACAGCTAAATCATTTCTTCAAAATTCTTCAATTCAGCAACAGACATCAGCATATCACTCTACAAACAACAATTATTATACCACTGCTCCAGCTAGGGTTTTTACTGGAGGCTATGAGTCAATGTCCAATATCCCATCAAAACTCCTGGAAAACACCATCAGTTTCAACACTTGTTCTTCAAATTCTAGTACTCCTACAGTGTTCCAAGCACAAGAAGGACAAGAGGCAGGGCCCGCACAAAGTTATCAAGTCAATGATAATTACAATAGTTTTCTCATCTTTGGAAATGAAGCCAGTTCCAGTCCCTCTGATGGAAGTGGGATTGATGAAGATTTAGGTTTGCTAAGCTATTTTGGAAGTGGGGTTGATGAAAATCAGAAGTTTACTCTTCCTGCTAATAGATATGCTGATGATCACAAGGCGGCAACGAATGGGTGTTTTACTGAAAATCCATTAGATTACAGCATTGAGGAGATTAAGCAGTTAGTTAGCACTAATAACATCTGCAATAATCTCAATTATTTTGTGGATGAAATCAAGACAGAAGAACAAGTCTTGTACTAATGATCATAAATGATTCTGACTGAATCAGAAGAAATTCAAGAGTAAAATCCTGTTCATCAGTACTTGTAGATTCATGGCCTCTCTGGATTTTTATGTAAAAACACCTTTTTGAAAGTAAATGGTCAAAATTTCCTTTCTGCATTTCTTTTTGGGAACTTTTTTGAGTACTGTCTTAATTGAATCCCTTTAGAGATAAATGTCGTGGAGCACTCATGCCTGAAATCAAGAACCAAATTTCAATGCTTTTTTTGGGAGTGATCGAGTTGGTGAAGCAGGTGAACGCGGAGACTGAAAGTCACGAGTTCGATTCATTGTCTACACTTTCTTAGTTGAGTCCGTCGTACCAAACTTACCTAGTGTGGTTTAGTTCTCATGTGTGGTTTGCGAGTTACTGTACATGAGCGAGATTTACCTAATGCGCACTCACAGTAGTTGGGCTTCCGTCCCTTCGGGGTGGTTGGGGTTCTGCGGACGGGTAGCGACTGCGGGTTCTAAAGAAAATTAATAATAATAATAATAATAATTCAATGAATTATTTTAATCCATACATATATATATATATATATATACATATATATATATATATAAACTAAAAATATTTATGAAGGTTGAATCTTTGCATGATAAAATATATAACATTGATAGTATGAGATTGAGCAATATTTTATTTCAAATTAGTTGACCCGTAAGAAAATAGAGGTTAAACTTTTGATATATTTCATCGAAAATAAAATTATAAGACATGTTTGATACACATTACTGAATAAAACAATCTACATAATATAAAATTCTTTTATTTTTTTTTTAATCAAAACCTCATTTTAATGTTCGGCTTATAGTATAATCAATTTATCTGAGCCACCATTGATTACCCCCTTGGCTAATATAAAATTATGTGAACAAGCCTGACTAAAAAATTTGAGTTATAAAATTAATCCCACTTGAGGATAAGAAATTGAAACAAGCAAGCACCAGTAGATTCCTCTTAGTATATACCTTAGTTGATTCTGTGTAATTAAGATTGTTTTGCTTTATGGTTTTGGACAAAATGGATAATTTAATTTCTTCATATAATAACAATAAAAGAAAGATTAATGCATTGACCTCTTCACAGATTTGTTTGTTTCTATAATAATAATAATAATAAGAATAGATTAACTGGTTTGCAGCTAACAAATTTTAGACAGTAGTTGTTTGTATAATTCAGTGTGCTGGGGAAAGGTTATCAAAGAATGTCTTTTCAAGAGGAATACAAAGGTCAAATGATGGTAAACCTAATCAAACAAGAAATGCTGAAATTATATTTCTGCAAGCAATTTTATATTATTCAATTGTTTATTCTACAGATAAATATATTACAAATGATAAGTGTTTTTACATGGTTCCTAAATCAGCTTAAAAGTTAATTATTTGAGGAATTTCAACTCAATTTATGTTTAATTTGACCTTTTTAGATTAAACCTCCAATTTGAAGATGAATAATACAAAATGAATAAAGTTTGAACGTAAAAGGACCAAAAAAAAAAATGCAAAATAAGGAATCTACATAATGGAGTATGTGAGGAAATTAGAGTATAAAGTTGGAAACAAAAATCTCCATAGGGCAAATGATATATCATTAGAAAGATCATCGATTTCACGCAAAAAAGTGGACCATAATTTGGGCATGGATAAAATGTTATGCACGTTTGAAATCAGGTCATCAAAACAAATATGTTACTACAAGCCGCGGCTCTATCCAAATATGTTCACCAAACGTTGTTAAAAGTCAACTTTAGGAACGTTTGATAAACGTTGCTAAAGGTAAAACATTTCGCAACACTCAATAAACGTTGCTAAAGGCGTCTACCGCGATATTTTTCTAAAAAACGTTGTCAAAACACATTTATTAATACCAATGATATAATTTCGACAACAACAATTATTATGAGGATATATGTTACACACAAGTAATCATTGTTGACCCATTAAAAAATAAAAAGTAATCATTGTTAAATTTTTGAAATTATAAAATTCCCTAACTGAACTTAGTACCATGCATTTCTTCACTCTGACTATACATAAAAAATATTTGGATTAATAAAAACAAAATATATATATATATATATATATATATGGACAATAGAGGGGGAAGATCACATAAATTGATACAAAATGTCTACCATTGCGGTTGCAAATGAATGAAGTGGACCAAAACACTTGTCTAAAGATGCATGGGAGAACGTCGGTTCACAAGGAGACCTTTGTGTTGAAAATCTTAACACGAGATAATATGAAGAACTAGGCAATTTCACTTTTGTTTCTTCATTACATCGAATATATCTTTGTTCTAGTGAATGGTGTTTCCATTGCAACATCGAAATGAAGTATGTGCCATGACGTGTCGATCCGAAATTCGAGTATGAGAAGTTGAGGATCCCATTTGATTAGGTTGAAAGAGTCCAGACATTCAATTCATCACCTTGATCAAATATCGCATCTTTAGAGGTCAGAAACTGATTATGAGAGACGTCATATGAAAACATCGTCATGACATAATAGAGAAAGTGCTACTCTTTTACAACAACACCACCTAAAACAACCTTAGGAGTTGATATGATGACTTAGGATGTAAGCATAAAGCCTAAGTGCCATCATTAACCCATACTGGCCGATCTTACCAACCAATCAAATTCCTTTGGTGGTAGGTCGAAATATCGGAGCTCAACATAACTATGATGACTAGCTTGAATCAATCAACCTATATAAAGGAACGAAGCATGAAACAAGAAGACTGAGATTCTCTCTTTATAGTTATTGAATCCCGCGTTACTTTTATTTTGCTCAAATCTATAGAAGCTAATCAAAAAGTGCTCCATAATTTTTTGCCATCAACATATTATCTAATAGATTGACAAAATACCAAATTAAACAACTAAGCAAACTTATGTTTGAGCTCCATTATTAAAAATTCACTTTCAGTCATACATTCTTCATATTAAAAATTCACTTTCAGCCATACATTCTTCCAATAAAATAATTTTGTACGTAAATCAATTACTTTTCACTACTTAAATTCTCCCAAAGAAATAAATAAATAAAAAAAAATCAATTTTTACAAAATTTATTCTATAAAATTAAGGCTTAAATATGGCCAATATTAGTAACATGGCAATTACATAAACCAAACTTACTCCTCGTCGGGCTTGAGATACATCCGTAAAATATGGTTCCACGTGACATAAAATTTAAATAATTTCAACGATAGCATT
The DNA here is from genome assembly GCA_903798395.1 of Fraxinus floribunda. Taxonomy (NCBI): domain Eukaryota; kingdom Viridiplantae; phylum Streptophyta; class Magnoliopsida; order Lamiales; family Oleaceae; genus Fraxinus; species Fraxinus floribunda. Next base: position 1,505 of record CAIGRS010153791.1, on the reverse strand, counting down.
TAAGTTAGGGCAATTAGAAGTCTCGTACACCGTAGGATGATCTATTGACAAAACGTGGAACCTTAAGTCAATGTTAGGTATTAGTTTGAAATCTGAAAGAATATTGATCCCAAAATGTAAGGTGTCACCTCGACAATTTAAGAGCCCGACACACTGGAAAACCCCAAGTTTCAACTCAATTTAATGAAACAGCAACATATATTGAAGTGAATGTTACTCTGAATTACGAAGGAAAGTATGATACAATGAACACCTAATTATCCAACTTGTCAAAGAATAAAAGTCAACAAACATGTGCAAAAAAGCAAAAGTAAAGGGACAGATTTAGCCCATGATTTGTACACATTAATATTTTCATTTTCATTCTTCTACTAATTTTTAATCACACATTTTTCAATAAAATAATATTTTTCATCACATCAATAATTTTTCATTCTTTTTTCAATCACACATTCTCCATCAATCTACTATTCCATAATATATTCTTTCAAAATAATATGGCTCAACTATAGTGTTTCAATTTCAATGGTATAGTTACGGCCAATAGCCGCTGCAAGTTTTTTCTAGGGAAAATTGCAGTCAAGGTACCAAAGATTTCAGTTAGTTGTAGACTTTACTCAAATATTTCATTTGTGCCACTCACGGTACCAAACTTTTCAAAAAATCGCAGTTCCAGTCCTCATTGACGATTTCGGTCTATTTGACTACCAACATCGTTAGTTGACCCTAGAAATAAAAAACAATTATAATTTCCACCAAATAAACAAGGACAATTTCGAAATCACACAATTTTCCCATCTATTATTTCGCTTCACTGTTCACTTTCCCTCCATTTTCATCACTATTAATATCCTTCTCTCTCCCACAGTTAGTCACGAAAAATTAGCACGCAGATGGAGATGAATATATGCAAATGTGGTTTCCCAACACAATGAAGACCTCATGGACAAACCGAACCCAGGAAGAAGATTTCTCACTTGTCCTCGAAGCCAAGATCTGGATGGATATACATTTTTCGTGTGGTGTGGCCCTCATATGTGTGAGAGATCTCGGGAGCTAATTTCTGTCTATTATGGGCTAAGAGGGAAATGGAAGTTGAAATTAGTACCCTTCAAGCAACAACGCCAAATTTGTGGAAGACTGGGTTGTTCGGCTTTGTGTGTGGAGTGCTTGTAAAATGGGTTTGTACCTCGGTATGTAGGCTTGGTTTGTGGGATTGGTGTTTTTAGCTTCAGAAATTTTGGCTTAGTGTTTAGGCGTTGGGGGTTTTGTATTATAATTTGTGAAATGTGGATATAAATGTGGTCGTGTTTGTACCATTTTCCTTCAAATGAAGTGTCCCTTTCTGTATAATATTCTAGATGGTACTGACTTTTTACATTTTTCTATTTCTACCCTTTGTTTAATGAGAACTTAAAGTTCAGATCACGCTCCAAACGTTTTGTATACGGTGCATCATAGGTACCAAACCTTTGTTATAGTTTCAGTGAAAGTACCAAACCTTT
>CAIGRS010153776.1:0-13960 GCA_903798395.1 Fraxinus floribunda | reverse complement strand
TTCACAAGAGCGTAATTAAATTCAATATATATATATATATATATATATATATATATATATAATAGACAATAAGTTAATTTAAAATTCATAATAAAACAAATAAACCAAATTAAAAGTCTTAACTTATACAAATAAAATAGATCGATGAAGTAGCAAATAATTTCTCAAATTAGTAATCACGTAAAAAATTGAAATCCTAACTAGAAGTAGAAACATCCCATATCATCACTGTTTCGAGGATCATTAAAAAATCATCTATGTTCAAGATTCATCTATCATCTTCCTCATCACTATCATGCAACGGAGCCTTCTCCTTCCCCTTTCCCTTCCATGTAAAGACAAGAAAGACCAGTAAAAATTTCTAGACTATGAGAAAATAGCTCAAAAATCTGAGACTAGTAATAAAATGTCCAGACCTTAGTTTCCCTGAGGTTTAGCTAAGAGCTATAAGCCTCAAATAGCTGTAAATAATGTGTGCAAGTCATCATGACCCTCAAATCATGTAATTTTATCACATGATCTCTACAGGGTAAAATAATAGATAGATTATGCATCGCATTAGATCACAACCAAGCACAGAGCAAGCATGAAATCAGCCCTTGTTTATCTTTCTAATACATGGACACCCCTGGATTAATGAGAGAGAACAGGAACATAAATTAACTGAAACTAATGAAAGCGAAACAACTTTCTTCGGCCATTGCTGTCAATACGTTAACTACATTAGAAAGAAGATAAGAGTGACCTTTCTAAAGTTTCTCTTTTGTTCTTCAGTAAGATTCAAATCGCTTTCATTCGCTACAGCATCTGCAACAAATGGATCGCTTGAACTGCCATCAACGTCATCAATCTCCTCTACCTAACAACAGTAGAGGGGAAAGAGATAAAAGAACTTCTCAAAATGCAACTACACAAAAGAACTACTAACAACAGAATCTAGAGCAAGCATGACGAAGTTTCTAGAATCCAGCTTCATTGTTTATCCAGGTACTTAATGGTTTAGAAGAACTTTCAACAACATAAAGCTGCAAAGTCTAGGGCTGGTTTTGCTCCTCGCCCTCTTCTCTCTTCAATTATCACAATTATATCAACCTTTCCTTATGGACTGATATTGGTTTAAGGTTTTCCTAAAGGTTTCACTATTTCACGCATGAAAATTCCATTTCTCATTTCAAGTGATCAGGAATTGCTTGACATGAGATATATAATGATATCTTAATGCACCTAGATTATGTAGTGAGATCTTGATCTACAAGATTTTATTCAGAGCTTGTTTGAGCCCCATTTTTTTGTCAAAAATGTATTTTGGAATAGTGATTTGATGGAGAATGAGTAGTTAAAAAACAATGAAAACTTTTGGGTTTGCGTGTAATATTATTTTATTGAAGAATGTGGGGTTGAAAATAAGAGAGGGAAAAATGTATTTTGAAAATAATGGAGACCAAACAAGGGCTCAATTTGACTGATACTATTTTGTAACATTCTGATGATTACACCAATTTACTACTTACGCTTAGATTGTCCTACAATTGAAATATCAGAGGCACACAAATTAGATGCACCCATGCTAAGCCTGGCAAAACTCTGTGAAAAGATGCAGGACCTAAAACATTCAGCATAGTCCATAGAATATTTCGAACAATAGAGAATAGTTGTGATTGAATTAGGAATATGAAAAAGAAAACTGAACTAACATAATACAACGAATTCAATTATCAGATGGAAGGAAAAGATAAAAAGATGCAGCTGTAACGTCAAAAAGCTAGGTTTTGCTAAAGATCTACAATGAAACAATTTCAAATATTTCACCTCGTTGACTCCTGGAAAATTTAGACAGAGTTCAGCAGCTTGCTGTGGTGTACTGGCCAGATAGACAGAAGCCCAGTGCTCACTGCCAAATTTGATATTCTCTATCAATGATCTGTCAGAGCACATCTTGCTGAAAGAGCCCCAATCTACATCCAAACTGTTTTTTGCACCTTCATTGTTTTCACTGTTACGTTTTTTCTCGAGGAAACCACTGGCACCTTCCTCCATAATTTTACCGTGCCGTCTGTCCCCACAAGAAAGATTTCAAATTAGAAAGATATAAAAAATGAAATTTAACCCAAATGCATATAGACTCCTCAGGAAGACAGTAAACGTGCCTTCTCACAGGCCTATAGGTCTGGAGATACTCTTCAGCTTGCGCGACTGACTCAGTCACATCAATTGACATCTGATTTCCAACCCAATGAGTCCGCTTTTTCCATGCTTCAGTACAGCAACCATTTGGAGCCTGCTTTTCAATCCACTTATAGAGGCTTGAGAGTTCAATACCAGCACCATCAAGTTGTTCCTGCTCAGCAGGGCAAGTGAAAAGAAACAATAAACTGTATGATACAAAGGAGAAAATGTCGAGGAACCACAAAGTAAACTTTCTTATATCTAATGCTTTAGCCCCTGTTTGAAACCCATTTTTGGTAGAAAAAAATTTTTGGAATAGTAATTGATGTAAGAATGTGTGGTGGAAAAGTGATGAAAAGTTTTTGATTTGTATGTAATATTATTTTATTAGAAAAATGTGTGGTTGAAATGAAAAATAAGAATGAGAATGAGAATGAGAAAGAGAAATTAATGGGGGTCAAACGGGGGCTAATAAAATAAGAATGAGAATGAGAAAATTAATGGGTGTCAAACAGGGGCTTAATACGTTATATATAGACATAGTTTATGGGAAAACGCTGAGAGAAAAAGTCGATATATAACAATACTTGGATTAAATATCAACAGATGACATAGTTTCACTTTCTCTTACGAGTAAGAAAATCTAAGAAAGCATACCAATAAATGAGCACTCTCAGTCTCAAGCTCATCGAGCGAAACTTCCCACTCTTCCTTGAATGTTGCCATCTCCTCCTTAACAGCCTTCTCCAACTGTCACCCATCAAAAAGAGTTAGACAAGTAAACCAAAAACAAGGAGTAAGAAAAAGAAAAGCATAACAATCCAAAAGATAGGGAAAATGCAGAAAAGGAATGTTCTACATCATCTCCAGAGAGAGATTGGGCTAGTTCTCCCCTAACATCCGCCTCGACTTTTGCTAGTGATTCATCTTCTAGTGCTTCTTGAGCCTCGGCAGCCTAAAAGTAAACTATTAATTCCAAAGCAGTGTAATATATTCTTTCACGACATATCAAGGGGAGAAATGATATTTACCTTACCCTCGACTTCTATAAGTTCAGCAATGAGGTCTTCTATCTCCTCCTCGGTCAATGGTTCCTACAACATACAGAAATACAAATTTATATAAAAAAAAATAGGAAAAAAATATAGAATGAAATAAATGAAATTTGAACATAAAAAACAATGAGAACATATTCTGGGATCAAGCATAAACATGAAAGGAAAGAATGTCATCGAATCAAAGAAATTAAGAAATCGATGTAGGGGACAAAAAAAAAAAACTATTGGAGCAAAGTACACTAGCTAAAGACACTTTAATCGTATGAAACAGATAAGAACAAAAATGATGAGCATAAACAGTGTACAAAGTCTGAAGCAGAAATTCATCCCCCTTTTCGATATAAACATTCACAAATTCGTCTCTAATGAGAAAATCATCAACCATTCTTCTCAATTCCCACAATTTTTAAGAACTAAACAAGGAAATGAATTTGATCACAAGGGAACAGTACAACCACTGAAGAAGAATGTACGACACACTTTCGAAAAAAAAAAATTATCAGAAGAGATATTAATAATTAAAGTTGCACCTCGGGATGTGATTCTGCGACATCCACTTCTTCATTCGCGTTATCCAAAGAATCATCCATTATAGAATCGGAAAACTCGTTGTCAGTGTGTTCAATTTCTTCCTCCATCTTCTCTTTATCATTTTCCGCCTCCATTTTCAGAGATAATTAATCAAAAATATTTTTTTAGTGCAGTGTATATCATATGTCATAGACAGTAAGAGAGGGCAAGGGTTTAAAGCATGAGGACGAATTTGGGGGAAAATGAAACGACAGCGTATTAAAGAATTTTCAAATTTCAAATTTTAAGACAGACGGTAAACAGAAGGAAATTTGGACTGCGAATTAGGGAGGTCAACGAATCGACGGGTCGAAACTCAAAGTTCGGGTTCGGCTAGACTACAAATGATTCGAGTTTTTTTTTTCCAAGTCGAGCGAGCTTTTACTCAGCCAAAAAATTTAAGCTCGAGTCAAGCCACCTCATGACAAATTTAAAATTTTTTAAAATAATTTAAAATGCGTGCAATGTATTCGAATTATAAATTGAGTCCTTATTTGATCCTCATTTTTTTCAAATTATATTTTTCTCTCTCTTCCTTTCAATCACACATTATTCAATAAAATTACACGCAAATGCAAAATTTTAATTTATTTTTTAACAACACATTCTCCATTAATCTATTATTCCAAAATGTATTCTACACCAAAATTGGGGCTCAAACAGGCCTTAAATAAAAGTTATAGCTTTCCTGTTTTTTTGGGATTTGGGATCGGCTACAATCAATATAGACGGAGTTAAAATTATACACAAATAACATATTTCATGGACAATTTTTCTTATAACGAATAAATTTAAAAATTACATAATATTTTTTAAATTAATCAATTTAAAAATTTACAATATCCTATCCTTAGATCTGTTGCAACGCTTCTACCATTTATATTGCCAGTGTTAGTAGATCACGTACAATTTTGATACAATTAAATATTGTTTTCATTACATTTCCACCATGATAGAGGACTAAATTCTTATAATTCTTTTAATTGTAACACACTATGAACGTTCACGCACATATATCTAGCTAACTTAAAGGAAATTTTTTGTATTACTGACATCTATCGCTCTAAATATTGATGAACTAGAACTAAATGAAGAAACACTTGCATCGGTGTCTAAATAATTCCATATATCGTCTGAATTTGTTTAAATATTTCTTGAAAAAGAACTTTGAAAAATAGAACTGTCCTAACTTCATTTTTCAGCATAATAGTTATATATTTCACTTAACATAAATTTTATATGCACATATGATAATTTCACATTCATGAAATTTAAAATCACATTTATAATAGCTTTTGTGCTAGTTAAATTAAGTCAAGAGTTCATCACCAAAGTTTAAATAAATAAAGAAGGTAATCCTTCCTAATATTTACGAAAGTTTAACTCCATAGAGTAGATTATATCAACAAGAATTGAGAAATTCCTATATTTATGAAATGTAGAAAAGTATTGTAAAACAACTGAAGATATAAGGTAATAAACACCGTTACATTCATTTATAGCATCGAAAAAAGATTTTAAGAAATTTTTCGCACTAAATCCAATAAATCATTCTCAATCTTCCAAATTATTTTTAGGTCCATATGTAAGCTCCACAATTATAATATAATGAAATAATTTTATCATAATTATCATATTACTGTAACATAAGATATGTAAAGTTCTATCTATGTGTTGCATCGATAACAAATAATTTCTTTTGTAAGCCATACTCTACACACAAACTCTTAAATGTTTGTTTCTTTCTAGTGACACGGTAATAAAACCAATTGCTTGTCTAATTTTATCTAAAGGTAATCTTATATATTATAATCTATTTTTTAAAATTAAATTGATAATTTGGCATATACAACGTGATGAAAAAATAAACTTCCAAAAACAAAGTTAAGATCATTAATAAATTTTTCGATAACAACTTTGTTCACACTAAATTACTAAAAGTAAAATTTCTAACAATTTCTTGCATATCATATTCTTGTATAATATATTTTAAAATCATGTATATATTAGTGGAATTATAAGGACATTCTATACATCTGAATGCAATAATCAATTTATGTAGAAATCACAGGTGATTAATGTAATAAGTCGTAGCAGCAATATAACTTTTTTTTTTATTACTATTAATCCATAAATCAGAGGTAAATGATATAACATTATTAAAAGTTTTTAGACCTTCAATAGCAACTTGTTTTCTTTTGTTATATAATTTTATTGTATCGGAACGAAAAGTATTTCTACAATAAGAAGTAAACATGGGTTGGAGATAATTTTGCTCGAGTCGGGTAAAGTGTATTGAATCTATTATAGTAAACGGTATCTCTACTGCAACCACGTATACATCAATTCATTCATGAAATCTTTCATGTGAATATACAAAGGTGGAAAGAGTAGAAACAGAATCGCCAAACACTAGTTTAGTGTGTTTCGGGTCAAGACCGACTAGTTTTGCTTTGCAACTCCTTAATACGGGCATATTCAAATATCTTGTGCTTCAACATTCTTTCCAAATATCAACTTTATTTTGAATACCAACTTTTTTAGGTGTCATATGTTGACAACAATTCGAGAATTCTTTTTTCGACATTTTAGTCTCGAGTACCTCTTCTTCAATATCCTCCAAATCAATCTAAAGTAATTTAACACTGTTAATAATGACAGTATTGACACAACATAGGTAGTATATAGCACACGCTTCCAATAATAATGGCAGCTACGTGGCTACTTGCTATTGTATGTAGCAACAGACACCTTAACAAGGTAGTGGGTACAACTGCCTTTACCCAGCTACCTTAACAAGGCAGCTATGCTGCTAGATTTGCCCTTCTTTTATTTTATTTTTTTTCTAAAACTTTTTGTAGTTTTTGTTTTTGTGGCTTAGCTCGTTAGAGGCCGAAAATGGCATATGTGGCTCAACAAGCCGTATGGGCTTACTTGAGCTCGATCAGTAGGCCGCCCAAGCCGTCAAGTCAAATTGACAATCCTACAATGAATAAACAATGAAAATGTTCTAAAAAAACTCGCATGTGCGGTGTCTAACGCTTATGCTCGAAGTTTGGGTAAAACGTCACGCTTCGCTTCCAGATGTCTTTTTATTTCAATTCCTAAATGGTTGAATTTTTTGATTCCTCTATTCCATCTTCCCTTGAAGCGTTTTATTATTTATTTTATTTTATTTTTTAAAAAAATCTTTTATTTGACTTTAGTTTTTTAATTTTTTTTTTAAAAAAATTGAAGATTGGTAGACAAACGAGGAACTAAATTTCTAATTTTTAGCAAAATCAATCAAAAGTTAAATAAGTTTATTTTTTATACATATTTCAAATAAAATAAAATTCAGATCCTTTGAAATAATAATACAAAACCTAACTTTTGCAAGAACTACACGTATAGACTTCTACTCTATTGTTTGGGACACGCTTTGTAGAAGTCCCAATAATTGGTATAATAGGAGGAGCAAAATCGGAAAAAAAAAAAAAAACCACTATTGGAATTGGAGTCGAGGTATGTGCCACCAGAGATGCATCTAGACTTTTTTGTGTTGTAGGGTGTTAAAAATTAAAATGCAATTTTTTTTTTAAAAAAAAATGACATATTATTAATGAAAATAAGTTAATACATGTCTTCATACTCTGAAAACGTCATATAATTACATAATTGTCAAATGAATGTTGCTACTTGTATAGTTTTGTTTAACTATCTTGTTGACAGATGCTGAGCTAACGGTGAGTGTTCGTGCAAAACTCGCAAACTTGTAATATTATTTTATTGAAAAATGAGAAAAGAGAAAAATGCATTAAATTAAAATGAAGTCCAAACAAGGGTAAAACAGCACTGCTATAAACAACGGTAATCAAACCAGTGGAGGGTCAACATATATCATAGCACTCAGATACCAAACAAGGTAATTAACGCACAAAGTAACATAAAATGTTACTAAACACATAACATGATAACACACCTTATCTTGTTTTGCCTACAACAGCCTTCAAAAAAAAAAATTACTACACTGGGCATACAATTTCTTCAACTCAAGGATTGCACACGACATCTTTGATCGATGCATATGAGGATCAACAAAATTATTTTCGTCGTCGAATTTCGTGTTTTTACGCTCCATATCAAGCAGTCTAACGATATAAAAATACTCTCTTTCTTTGTCATTTGACTTGAAAAGCTCAATAATGTAATACAAGGAGCAATACATTTTTATGTTTCAATAATCACTAATCTAGGTAAATAAAATCGGAACCAATATATGGAAATAAAAAATAATATCCTATCAAAATCCCTAATCATTAGGAATTAAGTACATAAAGCATACAATCGTATTAAACAGCTTTTCATAATTGCTTAAACAACGGAAATCTACCGGCATTCCCCCTCAAGCTGAAGAATAAGGATTCTCCATTCCCAGCTTGCAAATGATGGCTTGGAAGGCTGAGCTTGATAATCCTTTTGTTAAAACATTTGTTGGTTGATTACTTTCCCCAAATATGGAGTACAAATCATATAACACTCTAATTTTCCTTCTAGAAAATGGCGAAGAACCTCTACGTACTTTGGTTGATCATGTTGTATTGAATGTGTGTAATATTGATAGTGTATCACAATGGAGTCTCATAGGTAACAACCTTTTAATTATTAAGATAATCATGAATAATCTTAGGCCATAATAATTTACCAGTAGCAAGAGCTATCTATTTTGCTTCTTACTTCGTTAAATCATTATCTCATATTCACAATGGACCCTGTATAATCGGCATCGGTGTGGACTTTAGTATCTTCTAAGGCCGTTTTGTACAACATAACTTTAAGTGAAGTTCCCATAAGATAGTGTAAGACTCGATAAATTGTTTGAATTTTTGTATCTTTGTGATTGTGATTGTGCATAAACGGACTTACCACACTTACCACATATGCAATATACATTCTAGCGTTCGATAAGTAAATAAGTATACCAACCAATCTTTTATACATGCCTTTATCCACCACCAAATCGTCCGACACTTCTCCCAACTTGTGATTCGATTCTATAGGAGTATCTACTGTTTGCACCCAAGTATATGCGTTTTAGTAAGAAGGTATAACACATACTTTTGCTGTGAGATAAATATGCCTTTATTTTAATGTGCAATTTCAATTCCAAGAAAATAATTCAATCTTTCAAGTTCCTTTATTTCAAATTCATTGGCTAAACATTGGCGAAGTATCTCCATTTCTTTAGAATTATTGTCAACTACTATTATGTCATCTACGTATACCAACAAAGTTGTACTACCATGTGATTGAGTGTTTGATGAACAATGTATGATCTAAGAGGTATAAAGCGAAATTTAATTGGCGAGAATTCTGTCTCGTTATGGTACAATAGATTAGGTCACATATCTAATAGGAGAATTGAGATACTTGTGTGTAACGAAATTCTCGATTTCCTTGACTTTGGAGATTATGATATACGTGTTAAATATATAAAGGGAAAACAAACCAATAAAATGAGATTTCAAGCCAGAAGGACTTTAGACATCTTAGAACTTATACATACAGACATTTATGAACCATTTCTTATGATTTCTTGGAAGGGTATATTATATATATCTCATTCATGAAAAATCACAATATGTGTTCAAAAATTATAAAGTTGAAGTTGAAAACCCTCGACGAAAGGATTAAAAATGTTAGATCTGACCGTGGTGGTGAATACTATGATAGCTATGATGGTTCAAGTGAACGACGTCCAAGACTATTTGCTAAATTCCTAGAGGAATACAATATCGTCCCACAGTACACTATGTTGGGTTCACCCACTACAAATGGTGTTGCTGAAAGATGAAATAGAACGTTTAAGGACATGGTGAGGAGTATGATTACTCATTCTACATTGCTAGAATCACTCTGGGTGAAGTATTAAATACCACATCATATATATTCAACAGAGTTCCAACTAAGGTCACTTATAAAACTCCTTAGACATTTTGCAGGTTGCCGTTGAGGGTAGACCATTTTGCAGTGTTCATTCACCGTTGCAAAAAATCCTTTTGCAACGTTTTTTAAACGTTGTGGTAGACCCTTTTGCAGTGTTTTTTAAACGTTGCGGTTGTAGCGTTTTTTCAACGTTGTGATTTTAATATTTTTTAAAAATTAATTCCCATTTTTAATATATGCTTACTATGCTACCGAAAATCATATTCTTTGTTCTACACATTCAACCTAATTACAGATTTTTCACTTTTTACTATAAATAAAATATCCAATAAATACAGAGATGTAACAAGACATCAAAAAATATTAAAAATCATAATTAAAATGGAAAAANGTTCTACACATTCAACCTAATTACAGATTTTTCACTTTTTACTATAAATAAAATATCCAATAAATACAGAGATGTAACAAGACATCAAAAAATATTAAAAATCATAATTAAAATGGAAAAATATGCTCTTACATTGAAACTAATTAAACCATGCAATATTCAACTCGCATATACATTGAGCAAAAGTCATTATAGTGAAAGGGGCAATGTAGTGTTTTGGAGAATAAATGAAAAGTGGAGCAAAGTCAAAAGAAGAAATTCAAAAAAGGTATCTAAAGCTTTCTTTAGATGTCCATGATTCAAATTACCAAAGTTGAGCTAGAGACATTAAAAAAAAAAAAAACTCATTGAGAGGCAACCCAATCTTGTAATTCTTAATTCTTTTATTTTCTAATTTTCTTACTTTTACTTGATTAGATATCTTTTTTTGTAGGTTATTTTTTAAGTCCTAGGTCGATCATGCTTCTAAAAAAGTTTGAGAGCTCATTTTTACTATGCTGTTACACTTAATAACTTTGATTTTATCCCGTGTAATCTACTCAGTTCTTGTGATTTTGTAGGACATTACAAGTTATTCCATAAGATACTTGTTGAAGGAAATGATTTGGAATCAAGTCGAGGCTTCATCACAAGGTCAGGGGTGAATTAGAAATGAACTATGCAAGAGCATCACAAGTCCAAGTCGAGTATAAGCATCTCTTTACCAAACGTCCAACTAATGAAGTTTCGTTAACCCCTCTCTTCTCTTTTATTTTGTTCTTTTACACATTGAAAGCAATATGTAATTCAAGTTTGGGATGATGGTTTATTTTGTGGTAATTGTGTTTGACATGTTAGATAGTCTTGCCGGCTAAGGATGGTTTTGTGTTTAAAACTGTTATTGATGCATAAACTATGACCAAATACGTTATTTGTGCCTAAATTGTTTTTAAAAAAATTTTGCTTATTCATGTAAGGTCTTGAGTTATTTTGAGTAAAATATTCATGACCAATTGTTGTCTAAGTGAGAATAATATTGATTGATGGAGAGATTTATTTATTTATTTTTAATTGGGAGAACTAAATTATGTGAGTAGTGTGTAAATTTCTACTAACCTACATTCTCTATCACTTAATCCTATTGTAAGTTAAGTTTGTGGGTGGTTAAGCCGATAAAGGAGACTATATAAAAATGTATTGATTCCATACATGTTGAATATGTTTGTACGGAGTGTTTTTTACTATCAAGTACAAATTAGGTAATGATCATATGCAAGGAATCTAAGCGTCATAAAAATTCTCTTACTCAAAAAAAGGATATTGCACTTGTTAAATCTTATAGCTCACTTCTAGTCTTTTTGATTCAAGTTAGTAAATTCGTAGGGATATCTTAAAACTCAGTATTCTTTGATATTTAAAAATCAACGATTGTATTGATCCAAAGCTCGTTACACAGATCAAGAAGAAACTTTAAGGGAATGAGGTCAATCATGAGCTATAATCTCAAAAATTAGCAAGTAATTGTGCATTTGTAATTGAATTTGAGGGCTTAGATAACTAGTGAATTTGAATTACTTAATGTAAGCTTAAATGTCGAAATGTTCAACTTTGGAGAGAATCATCACATGACTAGATTGTTGACATTGCCTATTCGACCCAACAATTTAGAGCGAGAAAAGAAATTGGTGACTTAAGGGCAACCAATTGATTAAAATTTTGAGAAAGAAAGTAAGTATCAATTTGAGGGATGTGGATTTTATGAGTGGGTAAGAAAATAAATGGCCATTAAGGGTAGAGTTGACACTAATTTGAAACTTTTCCGTCTCTACAACTTTTTTTGAGTCTAGGTAATGATTGAAAGTGATTATGCATACACACATCAATCATATATTAGATGAGCACAATTTGTCTCTGGTAGCATTATTTGGAGGCATATTTGTGAATTGATTATATAATTTTTCACTCATGGATATTTTGACAAGCTATTTAATATTGTTGACGTGTGTTCCATTTTGTTTGATTGTGCTAGCAGATAATCTTACTCATGATGATCAAGAGCTTAAGTTTGAGGGTATTTGATAAGCATGTTTTGACACACTTATTGAGAATGTAAAACTAGCTAATCATTGATGAAATGAACGAATTTCTAGCCACAATTGTGTAATGTTTGTCTTTGTAGGCAATAAAGAACAGGATAAAAGGGAGAGAAAAAGGATTAAAGGTATGCAAAAACATGAATTTGGTGACCAAGGTTTAAAGCACTAAAAGTTGAAGGACTTTGAATGCAAACTTATTGAGGGGCATAATCGAAAAAAAGTTAAAATTCGAAGACCAAAATGTGCAAGATCAAAGTTGAGAGACTTGATGCGCAATTAGTTGAGGACCTGAGCAACAAATGGAGGCAAAACAAAGGTCTTACATGCGGGTTGTGGGAGGCTTTAGCCAATGGGCGAATGGGCAATGCGCCCATTGGCTATGCGGCGCGCTCGCCAGCTTGACTGGCAGAAAATGTTTACCCCATTTTTGCAAATTTTGGTCTTTTGTGGGGATTTTTTGGATATGATTTTAGGTCATTATTAAACCAAAATTCAATTGTGAAAGGCTTTAGCCAATGGGTGCATGGGCAATGCAACCATTGGCTATACGATGCGCTCTCCACTTGACAGAGCAGAAAACTTCCACCCCATTTTTGCAAATTCTTGTCTTTTGGGGGGATTTTCTAGCAATTTTCGGTAAAATTTTAGGTCATTTATAAGCCAAAATTTAGCCTTGAGCATTATTCTTTCACCCTTAATTTTACATCCAATTTCAAGAGAAAATGGGGCAAAAACTAGGGCACAAGGAAGAGGAAAACAAGAAAAGTGGAGAAAATTTGGGAAAAATCAAGACAAAATCCATTTTGTTTCCAAGAATTCAACCAAGAGATGTAACGCCCCAATTTTTCATACATATTGAGGTTGCTAAAAAAAATTTCAATTTTCGTGGAAGCGATAAAATAATACTCTTTAAATAAAAATAATTGGAATGTTTATAGTGAAAATATAATCACAAATTAATAACTGTTTTGAACAAATAAAATTGACTAATAATTTAAAGAAAAAAAATGAACATAATATTTTATCTCTTCGATCACCCTTGTTAGTCTGCTGCACTATCCTGCCACAGCTCCAATCAACCCAAACTAGCCTGTAAGATTTCGTAAAAGTGAGTATTTTTAAAAACACTTAGTAAGATACGTGCAGTTTCCATACATAATTATATACAATAAAATAACATTTCTTCCCACTATTCTCTTATGGAATATATCGGTGACCAAACGACACACCCATCTTTAGTCATCTTAAATCCCGTAGGATTTCTTATCTCTTAATAAAGAACCCGAAGGTCCACTAGAAATTCATACATAAATTACTGAACATAAAAGAATAAGGAAACAAACCACTTGCACAAAAGTATCTTACCTTGATTGATCAAACGAGCTCTTGATAATAAAAAAATGTACTTAGAATTTACAACTGCTTTATATAAAAGTTGTTGTGTAAAATTATGTGGTAGTGAATTGTGGGATATTGACACACTATTTATAGTTGAAATATAGTGTTTGTGTCATGGTAAAATTAGGATGGGAAATTATATTTATCACATTTGATAAAAATTGAATTTCTAGTAAACAAATCATAAGGTGACATGTGCACAAAATACTTATCACAACAAAAAGGTGATTGCAACTTGACTTTAAATAAAATTCTAAAAATAATAAAATAATATTAATACTTATTCCCACATCCATTCACACGTGACTATCCATAAAATTCAAAATTCAGTAAAATAACTTACTAAATTACAATTTAAGACAAAATCTTTCGAACTC
>CAIGRS010153752.1:0-10793 GCA_903798395.1 Fraxinus floribunda | reverse complement strand
AAAAAAAATGGAAAAGAAAAGAAAATTTCAGCTTGTACAGTTTCTAGTGATGTACAAAATTTTATCCCGTTTTAAGATAAAAGGAAGATTAAGGATGCATTTAAATTTTTTTTTAAATATTTAATTAATTTTAAAGATATGAACTAAATAATACATTAAGTTGTTTTAGACTTCAATGACCTTTAATTTTGAAAACATTTGTCTTGGAACGGGGAATTTTAAAAAATGGTTAATTACATGCTTATCAATCGAAAAGTATCTAATTTTAATAAATCTTACAAAAATGGCCAAATTTGGTATCAAATTATCTTTTATACCTTAATGAAAAATGAAGTATTTTTTTTTCTTTTCAATTTGTCACAAATTTCTAGAAAAAAAAATAGCTTCCAGAGAAACTAAATTGATGCAAGGCAATACATAATGGGTTTTTTTTTTCATTATCTATTAGGTAACGACCAGTGATTTTGGATAGAAATGAAGATGATGAAATATACAAATTATTAACACAAAAAATATTTACATGCTTCTAATTCATAAGAAAATCATATAATTTCGTTTCGAGAATTTTAATCTCATCCGCAATTCTTGATAAAAGGTAAATTTTTTTCGAAATCTTATTTTTGTTGATAAGTTGTATGTAATAGTTGTTGCGATATATATGATGTAAATGGATGATTAAATTTTTCAAACAATTAGTAAAAATTTGTTGTAAGATTATTGAAGCATTTTAAAATCAAATTCATATTTATTGTTTTGTATTTCTCAAACTTGGTATCACAACCTACTTAAATAACTTTGATAGATGAATTTGCAATGGTTGTCATGGATTGACAATGTCATTAATGGTTAACAAATTCTTTACAAAAATAGTTATTGAAGTTGAAGAAAATGATAAATACATATGGTGAAGTGTCTGACCGACATAATCATCACGTACATGCATATCTCCAACATCGTCAACATGATCTACCATTTTCTTTTCAATACCAATGAACCCCACATTCATTTTCTCCCTTAATTCGCATAGCTTGATCTCAATCACCTCCCTCTGTTCAGTTAACGGAGCTCTTATCTCATCCAAAGACACGACTCACTGGTGGATGATTTCTCAAGCTAGAAATTGATGGCAAGTCCTGAATATGTTCTCGATTAAGGTTGTCATGTGCCAGACCACACAACATCCTCGAAAGGTCATCACCAATATTACTCTAGAATCGAGATCTTAGCTCCAGGATTGTATTGTACACCCAAAACTTCAAGACATTTATAACTGTGGTTACCATATACAGAGATACATTACAATGTAGAATGAAAAGAAATGAAATAAATACAGACACTTCTATACCTGAATAGCAAGAAAGAGTTCATACAACATGTAAGGCATCCTGTCACAATCATTGACCTTTGTCGGGTCTGCCTTTCTCCTGCATCTATGTAGCAGTGATTTGATAAGAAGTTTAAAACATACTATCCCCGTGGCTAGGTATTGAAGAAAACCAAATTGTCCACGATGGAGAGAGTTTAAGGATGTATCCCTACATTTTGGTCTTTGAAATTGAATATCCCTTCAATAATTAGTACCAACCCAAGCTTGTAACGATTTTTACATTTGGTACATTTCTAGAAAACCTTGTCCAAGTCGCTACAAGTAATGCGGTCTCTATTGGTAAACATTTTGTCCCATTTCTCTAGGATTGTTTTGAAAGTTGACCTTTTAGGTACTTCACCACACTTTAAGATAATGATTGATGTGAACTCCTGCATTCAAAAAACTTGTAAACCTTTGGTTCACATTGAACCAAGCCTCGAAACGTTTTGGGCAAACCACTAATCTATTCACCATTTCGTGAATTAATTGTGCAAATAGTTTGAGCTCCGACAACTTCGCAACATGTCTTATGCAACTTTACCCAAACATACTCTTTTGTTGTGCATCAAATTTGTTGAGGACAACTCTTATATATTTGGTTGCTAACTTGTGAAATCTAGGTCAGAACGAGCTCTTCCTCCTAATTTTTGTATCGATGTGAGGAAATCTACAAATAACAAAAACAAACAAGACAAATAATATAAGAACCTACTAAGTAATTAAAATGGTCTAAAAAAATATATGAAACAACATAAACATTGTAAATGCTTGCTATCTAAACAAATATGTACACATGCACTGATACCTACAGATTTAATAAATTGTAAGAATCTCAAATTCGAACTATATATAAAAATTTGTTAAGGACACACAAAACCTATTGAACATATCATTATAGTAACGAAGTGGTTCCCACTACGAATGCAAATCACAAGTTGACCGCATGAACGATTAGAATTATACATATCTCGACATAATAATAATTCTTTTATTTTGTGTTGCCCTCCTTATGATTGACCATTTCTTTACCAACTCTATCAATAGCTTTTGTAATTACTTGAGTAGAGGAATTGATGATCTTGAATGTGTGTTCTTGTCTAATAATTTTATGTCAATTCAGTTTCTTCAAAGTGTTTTATCCAATCGAAGATATTTTCATACTTAGTTGACCCTTCTTGTTCAAAAACTCAAATTGCAAGTGGGTGAAAATGGCTTGATGAGTATATGGATGAAAGTTAAAAAGTTTGAAAGTCGACATGGATCCCTTAGAATACCAATTGTTTAGGCAGTAATGTAGAATACATTACTAAAACCGTTAAAAAATAAGATAAGGCCAGTACACACTTTTTGTTAAAAAACTAAAAAGATACTATACATCATTACAACCTTATGAAGCATAATGAAGAATGTAAAAATTGTGAACATTTAATCAAAAAATGAAGAAAAATCTGTGAATCTTACATACACATATTTAAACAAATAAATCTGATCAACGCAACTATACAAACGAACTCTCTAACATCTTTACAAAATATGAACAACAAATTTTAACAAATGAAGAAAAAATATCAAATCTGACCCATGGAAAAGCTAAGCCCCTGTTTGAGCCAAATTATTGCAGAATGAGAATGAAAAATATAGTCGTTATTGGGGCCCACACAAGAGATATAAAATTTGAATTTAAATGTTGATGTGATGGATAATGATCGTATTTTTCATTTTAATGAGATAATAATGTAGATCAAATAGGGCCTAATAAAGAATGTACAATAATGAATACATTAATCAGTAATAGATCACATGAAATAACGAAATGTCCATGAAAAAAGAAATTAAAGAAAGAATAGAGTTATTTAAAAGGAAAAATGTAAGAATAGACATACGAAGGAACCAAATAATGAATTTAAGAAACAAACTTGTAAGAACAGACAAGGCAGATAACTTGAATATAAACAGTTTTCACTCAAAAAGCTACCAACACATACTACATAAAGAAGTAGATTCTCAAATGGAGAAAGCATGGAAACCACACTTGTGCAAACATGGTACACAAGCAAAACAAAAATAAATAACTTGTTAAGTGCAACAATTTCTAACATAATCTAGATAACAATTCGTGGGAAATTGTAACAAGATGTCAAAATTCGTTCTAAGAAAAAAAAAATCAATAATAAATAGTTTGACTCGGAGGTAGTGACAATTCCGTATCATCATCATCTTTTTATCTCTGATAGTGTGTAATAGGAAATGCATCACTAGAAAACCAGAAACTTAAACTCATGAAATATATCTACTTTATGCAATTTCTTATAGTAAGCAAATATTGTGTTACTCTTCATGGTTGAACATACAAATATCTTGTTTGACTTGGCTGAACATGTTTACATAGCTTAATCCCTTTTTTTTAAACCGTTGTCTTTGTCTTTATTTTCTTCCATTGTTATTTCTAATGTGAATGAAATACATTACATGAATCTAATGTGGTTGAATTGTATGACAGATTGTGAGGAAGATCCGAGCTTCTTAGAATCCAACCACGACCCGACGATGATGACATTGAATATGATAGAAACATAACTGATGAGATTGAAATTGGATCGAGCGGCCATGACGGTGAAGTACAGGAAGAACGAGAAGAATTCAACGAGAATGAGTTGGATGAATTAGAACTACCGTCGTTAGAGGATCTACCCTCCCAAGGTTCATCAGATGAGGATGGCAGTTAACACTTTCCTCAATTTACTTTTGATAAGGACATAGCGAATCCTCAGTTCAAGGCACGACAAATATTCAGTTCTGCAGTCAAGTTTTGGGAGACGATGCGAATGGACGGTGCATTGAATGGGTACAATTTAATAGACGCTGTAATTACATATTGGCACGTCGATATATTGAGCAATTCAAGGCGGACCCAGACTGGAAGACTGAATTGATTTTGGCAACAATGAAGAAGGATCTCCGTATAGATATTATTAGAAATGTAGCATGGAAGATGCGAAGATATGCAAAAGAACTTTTAGTAGGGAATTTGCAAGAACAATTTAGGCAATTGAGGTTTTATGCAGTCGAGGTACTCCGTACAAATGTTGGCTCGACATTCATTATTGCATTACATGGTCGGATATTTCAAGGGATCTATACCTACTTCAATTGTTGTAAGATATGTTTTAGAGATGGTTGTAGGAAGGTAGTAGATGTTGACATTTGTCACTTAAGGGGTTGTTTCAGATGTATAATGTTAACTGCAGTTGAGATTGATACTAATGACTGCATCTATCCCTTTGTCTATGCAATTGTTCAGAAAGAAAATACAGCAACTTTGCGATGGTTCTTGACCTATCTCTCAGAGGATATTAGGATTGAAGATGGAAGAGGTTGGAATACTCTAATGACCGACAGACAAAAGGGGTTACAAAATTTGATAAACGAGTTGTTCCCTATGGCCAAGCATAGGTTTTGTGTATGTCATATGTATACAAACTTCGTTAATGTTGGGTTTAAAAGTAAAATTCTGAAATATTACTTATAGTGGGCTTCTAAATTAACCACTGTTGCTGACTATCAACATTGGATGCAAAAAATTCGTCAACTTAGTGAGGAGGCATACCCATGGCTTATAGAGAGGAACCCACAAGAATGGAGTAGATCACATTTCTCAGTTCAATCGAAGAGTGACATTCTACTTAACAATCTATGCGAAGTGTTCAACAAGATATTGCGGTCTGATAGGGAAAAGATGATTCTATCTCTGTTAACTTCACTACAATTTTTCTTCATGAATAGGATTTGAAAATGTCGAGACACGATGATGAGGTGTATAAGATGTTTGTGTCCGAAGATCAGTAAGAAATTGCACAAGATTGCTGAGAAATCACGTGAATGCACATTGCACTTTTCTGGTGATCCAAAATGGCAAGTTGAATGCAGCTTCGGGACATATGTTGTCAATTTGGAGGACATAACTTGTGCATGTAGAGAATGGAAACTTATAGGCATCATTGCATGCATGTAGTGGCAGTAATTAGGGAATGTAGAAATGATCCGGAAGACTTCGTTCACAATTGCTACACGATAGAGATGTATATGAGGTACTACAATAGTATCATGCATCTAATTAATGGTATACGGTTATGGCCACAATAGGATATAGTCGATATCACTCTACCGTCGTAGAATGTACCGCGAAAGGGCAGGAGATAGATAAATTGGAGAAAATGGGCAGATGAAGATGTGATAGTGCATTCATAAGAGAAGACCTATATTCGGAGAAAGGGGCAATTGAAGATGACATGCACATTATACGAACAGTAGGGTCACAACAAGCTATACACTCTAGATTGGATCCACCGGATTCTGTTAGTAGGATCTTACTTTCGTTGACGTTATAAATCGATTTATGTAATATAACTTTATTTTTTTGTCAACATGATTGGTTTGAAGGACATTTAGAAGCAGTTGGTAGACATTGCGATAGAGCGGTCGACGAACGAGTTAGTAAATATTTGATTGAGTTTTGCAAACGTTCATTGCCATATTTTTTTAGATAATGTCAATAAGATGAAAAGGTGATGTACACATTATGTAGGGTAAAATGTTGCCAAACAGGGGACAGCGAGCATCGAAGGACCACAACCCCGAGAATGAACAAACTTTCCATTTCATTCCAACCCCGATGGTGACTCGTGAAGTGCAATCCAACAGCCTGAAATCTGGTCCAACACCAACAATGTGAACAACGTAGGTTCTCCTCTTTTTTGTTTGAAAATGGTAAAGGCATGTTTGGATGCGCCTTTGCTTATTTGGCAACGAGTTGGCGAGTGAGAAATTATTTTGAAGTATTTAACTGGGCAACTCAACTTCCACTTATCCATGTAGAGGCGTCTATTAATAGTTTTAAATGGGTAAGTGATGGAGTTGGACGGAGTGAAGTCCAGTGGCTAACGACATAATTATGAAAGTTTGGTGAGTAGTCGTGACATAACCCAAAACTCAGTGGCTAATGAAATATTAAACTCAGTTTTTTTGATTTGTATTAAATTTGAGAATTAAAAATATATAATTTGAAATTTAAAAGTTATACATTTTATGTTACAACACTCCTTACCGCCGGATCATCCACGAAATAATCCCTCATTCTTCGATAACTTTTTTCACTCTGATGCATGACGATCACTCCAAGATATTGTCTGATGTACTCCCATGTTACTGGTAATAAAATGCTGATTGTTCTAATGAAATATATAGGTTGAACCTACAGAGTTTTTTAATTGTTGTGTTTGAAAACTTGCAGATTTTACTTTCATATTCTCCATGGAGAGTAATTGACCGTTTATTTTGATTGTTTGAGATTGTTTATGCAGACTCATTATTGTTTATTATGAAGCTTCGTGAGAAGGTTTAGATTTTATAGGAGAGCGATTTATACTAATAGAAACTGAAATTATTTATTTATTTTTAACAAGTCCATTGCAGATTATGTCGATGATTGTCTGGTTTTGTTTTTATTTCATAGTTTTTGTCTTATAGTCAGTTCTTTACCATATGTGATTCTGGAGGATAATTATGACGGTGATTTATATATTGGAATGCTGTGTAAAATTCATCAACTCAGAGACGCCAAATAGAAGAAGATAATCTGATGAAGATAAAAGGAAAGAGATTATTATTCAAAACTTGATAAAATATGTGATACATTGCATCATTTATCGACAAAGGTTGCTAACTGAAT
The DNA here is from genome assembly GCA_903798395.1 of Fraxinus floribunda. NCBI lineage: Eukaryota > Viridiplantae > Streptophyta > Magnoliopsida > Lamiales > Oleaceae > Fraxinus > Fraxinus floribunda. The sequence goes on along the minus strand of CAIGRS010153752.1, from coordinate 3,696 downwards.
TAATGGAAATATCAGTGAACTAACAGCCTAACTGATTAACTAATCAACTAATTTTAACTGATTCTCCAACTTCTTTTGGTGCTGGTTGTTTTGTTGCTTTTGTTGTGTTGTAAGAGCCCCCCTCAAGAGGAGCATGGATGTTCAAAATGCCCATCTTGGAGATATGTGTGTGAATTAGGGCTGACCTAAGAGGTTTAGTGAAAATGTCTGCTAGCTGGTGATGGGGAGGAACATGGATGATTTTTTATTAAACCTGAATGCAACTTTTCTCAAACGAGATCGCTATCGATTTGAATGTGTTTAGTCCTTTCATGTTGCACAAGATTTGTAGCAATTGAAAGAGCCAATTTACTATCTGTGTATAAGAGTACAGGCTGAGGATGAGTGATAGTCAAATCATGGAGAAGATGGAGTAACCATTGGATTTCACAGGTTGTGGATGCTAAAGCTCTATACTCAGCCGAAGATCTGCTAACGGTAGTATGCTTCTTTGATTTCCAGGAGACTAAGGATTCTTTAAGAAAAATGGCAATACCAGTAACACTTCGTGTAGTGTCAATGTAGCTGGCCCAATCACTGTCACTATAGGCTTTGAGGTGTAAATCAGACGTGGAAGGAAAAAATAAGCATTGACCTGGTATAGCTTTGATGTATCTAAAGACTCTGTGAGAAGCATTTAGATGAGATTGGGCTGGGTTTGACATGAATTGGCTTAGCACTTGTACAGAGTAAGCCAGGTCAGGTCTTGTAATGGTAAGATATATTAATCTACCAATGAGCTTTCTATAGACAGATGGATCAGAGATGAGATCTCCATCTTCTGATTTGAGCTTGAGAGTGGATTCCATAGGAAATGCCACTAGTTTGCAACCAAGGAATCCAGAATCTTCAAGTATGTCTAAGGCATATTTTCTTCAACAGAGACTGATTCCATACTTTGATCTAGCAACCTCCAAGCCAATAATATATTTGAGTTCACAAGAACTGTGATAGTGAACTAATCATCCAGAAAATGTTTGAGAGACTCTATTTCATCAAGATTGTTGCTTGTAATAAGAATGTCATCAACATACACCAAGAGAACAATGAAAAATCAGCGGTAGATTTAAGGAACAAAGATGAATCATACTTTGAATGGATAAAACCATATAACATAAGGCTGGAAGTGAGCTTAGAAAACCACTGGCGAGATGCTTGTTTAAGGCCATATAGACTTTTATTTAGCTTACAAACAAGTGAGGGATCAGGACTGGGATATCCCTGGGGCATCTCCATGTAGACTTTCTCATGTAAATCACTATAAAGGAAAGCATTGTTAACATCCAACTGGTGCAAAAACCAATTGCTCACTACTGCAACAGCCAAAAGAACCCAAACTGAAGTCAATTTTACAACAGGGGAGAATGTGTCAAAAGAATTTAGGCCCTCTTGTTGAGTATATCCTTTGGCAACTAGTCGTGCCATGTATCTTTCCACCATACCATCTGCTTTGAATTTAACTTTGTAGACCCATTTGCAACCAATGGTGTGTTTATTAGGTGGAAAATGAGTGAGGGTCCAAGTATTATTCTTTTCAAAAGCCTGGATTTGACAATTCATGGTAGCCTACCAATGTGGAAATTTGAGAGCTTGGCCATAAAACTTTGGTTCAAAAATGTTTGAAATAGAGGTAGCAAAGGCTTTATGTTTAGGGAAAAGTCTATCAGTATAGATAAAGTGAGAAATGGAGAAAGGTTTACCTAAAGCAGATGGACTAGCTAGCATTATTGAAGACTGGATTGCATTGGAAGAAGATGGAAAATCACAGTGATAGTCATCCAGATAGGAAGGTTGATGCTTTGCTCTGCCTGATTTTCTGGGAGGGGATTGAGTAGCAGGTAAGCTATTATTTCGTGAGGAAATATGGGAGACATGATCATCCATTGGATTAGTGTCAATTTGGGTTCTGTTGCTACTGGTGTCTACTGATTGGTTTATTACTGGTGGATGAGGATAGGGATAGTCAAAGTATGCTTCAGAAATAGGAAATATATGAGTGTCTGTTGCTGATTGGGTTGGGGAATTTTTGTAAGGAAAAGAAGATTCATGAAAGACAACATTTCTACTAACAAAGGTTTTGTGATTTTCTAGATCATATACTTTATATCCTTTTTATCCAAGGGGATATCCAAGGAATACGCATCTAGAGGCACGAGGAGAGAACTTGGTTCTATGATTGCTGAGTGTGCTCGTGAAACATAGGCAACCGAATTGTTGGAGATATTTGTTGAATTTTGGAGGTCCAATAACATTAAAATTTTATTTTGGCCCAATCTCAAGTGACCCAAGTGATCCATCATAATAGAAGAATCTAGAATGGTTAAAATCTATTACTTCAAGGGTCTGTGTGTAATTAAGTGGTAGATATTTTTCATTTAGGTGTAGAAAGTCAGAGACTTGTCATTTTTTCCTTCTTTCTTTGTGTAGTAGCCTTCTTCCATATTTTTGCTCTCTGTAAATTGAGCTTCTTGTGTGAATTTAGTGAGATGAGAGAGTAGTATAATGAACTCTTGTGTGAGTAGTGTGGTGGAAGGATTTTGTGATTTTTCTTGCAATTTTTGGGTTGTATACTTGTAACTTATTTTTGTCTATTTTTAGGCATTCTTAGTGGATTTGAGCTTGATCCTAACGGATGCTCAACGGGGATTAGGCGTTAGAAGTAGTCGCTGAACCTCGGGGCCTTTAGACCGAAAAATCTTGTGTTGATTCTTGATTTTTGTTGATTTCTTTTAATGTTTTATTTGTAAATCGAAACTACAAATTTGTTTTGGGACCAACAGTGGTATTAGAGTATAGGAGAATTTTTTGTGTCGATTTTGAGTTACTATTTTTTTTAGATCTGCAATCGTTTCTTGGTTGTACGATTTTGAGAAATTTTTATTTTCGAATACGAGTTGTTTTTGGGGTTATTAAGACTGTGGATCTTGAAATATTTCTTGTTAAATTCCATTACTCGGTTGTGACTCGTTTTGATTTGTTATTTGTACATTGAGTTCGTGTAAATCGGCATAACTCGTATTGAGTTTGGCTAGTTAGGTTGAGTTACACCGACTCATACCGAGTTTACACTGAGTCACATCGTGTTTGCCATATCCAGTTTACACAAGTCATTTTTCTTGCTGTTGAGTACCTTAGTACATATAATTGAATTTTTTTTTAAAAGATTTTGGTATCAGTGTTTCTCTTCAAAATTTTGGTTTTCGAGAATCTCCTCTAACTCTACCATTGTCTAGGGGTCCCTGTGAGAACTTTAGAATTTGAGGGGATTAGGGCTTCGATTCAAGAAACCAATTTTTTTTTCAAAAGTTTTGAAAAACGTTTTTCTAGCAATTGTGTAAATACTGAGATATACCAAATTCTTTAACCTTGGATATACTGTTGATCTGTTCAGGGGTTGAGATTACTGTTTTTGAAATTATTCTTCGCTGGAGGTACATTTTTCTAATCTCCTTCTGCTTACTGTGTGTGAGCATAATTGTATAGTAATTTCAATTCTATTGAGCATAATTGTATAATACCTTGTAAAATTGGAATATCTGATACTGCTGGCTGTGATATATCTTTGGGTACACAGATCACACTACTACACACCATGACTTCTAAGGTAGATGTTCAAATTTGGGATGGTAAAAGAGACTTTAGTCTTTGGCGCCAGAA
>CAIGRS010153748.1:0-15315 GCA_903798395.1 Fraxinus floribunda | reverse complement strand
ATATCATTTTATTGGAGAATGTGTGATTGAAAATGAGTAGAAGAATGAGAATGAAAAAAAGAATGTGGCCCAAACAAGGGCTAAAATGAAGAATGATGATAACAAGGAAGAATTGAGACTTCTTTCGATCATTGAACAAATACTTGAAATTGAAGACTAAAATTTCGTCGGAAGCTTAGGTAGCTGAAAATTGACGGAGATTTCATATTGAGAGCATGTTTGGTAAAACTAAAAAGCTGATTAAAATTGAAAATATGGCCGTTATTGGGTCCCACTTGTCTAATAAAAGTCAACAATAACGGTTAGTTTTTCAATTTTAATCCGATTTTAATCTCTATCAAACAATATTTGAGTTGGATTATGCTTTCTGACTAAAAAGTGAATATATATATATATATTAATTCGTGTGCAAAATTATTTATTCCAGTCAATCATTTTTTTCAAATTTCTTTTTTTTTTTTTTTCTTGTACTCATTTGCGATGACATATTTTTTCAATAAAATATTCTTTACTTAAACCTAAAAAAATTTCTTAGTCCTTGTTTGATCTCCATTTCTTTTAAAATACATTTATTTCTCTATTTTTTCAATCAATATTTTTTAATAAAATAATATTATACGTAATTTGAGTTTTTTATTTTATTTTTAGCAATACATTATCTATCAATTTACTATTCGTGAATATATTCTACACCAAAAATAGACTCAAATATTACATTTTAACCACATGTTTTCAAATAAAAAGAACAAATGATTCCAGTTTGGGACATAACCTGCGGTTTACCCGTCTGCATCTTGAGGGGGCAGGGTGTAGACTCCAGGATTTAGTCGCTGTAAGGTGGATACCTGGGTATNTCTATCAATTTACTATTCGTGAATATATTCTACACCAAAAATAGACTCAAATATTACATTTTAACCACATGTTTTCAAATAAAAAGAACAAATGATTCCAGTTTGGGACATAACCTGCGGTTTACCCGTCTGCATCTTGAGGGGGCAGGGTGTAGACTCCAGGATTTAGTCGCTGTAAGGTGGATACCTGGGTATAAAAAAAAAAACAAATGATTCTCCTCAAGATTAGTCGGACAAAGTTTGAACATTTGAATCATTAAAAAAATAATAATAATAATAATGAATTTTAATGTGTACCAAAAATTGCGCTACAGGAAGGGAAATAAAAAACAGAGAGAAGGAAAAAGCCGTTGAAGCTCGTCCCTCCGACGCGCAACCCTACTCCGCCTCTGCCGCCGCCGCTCGGCCGTTTCGCGTCGACCCATTTTCCTTCATCTACTTTTCTTATATGAACAACATCTGAATTTTCTTCTTCTGTTTCATTATCAGCCAATTATTAATGCAGATACACTTCATCCAGTGCGAGACATCTGGTGCTAATAAGAAGGCGCAAGTGGTGAATAGTGTTTATAGTTTTTCGTGGACATTGTGTTATTAAGGAAGAACTTTATTTTCAGAAAATTCGAAATTTGTTGCAGGTTCGTGAAGTATTTTAATTAATGACGGTTTAAAGTTTTCTAAAATCTTGACAGTTATGTACCTTGGTTTTAAAGAGAAAAGAGCTAGGAATTTATGAAAGGCAAAATGTTAATTGTACTTATTTGGTTTTCAATATATGTACACTCTTTTAGACGTTTATATACAAAAGTACAAGAGAGTATTCCTAAGCAAGCAATCCACATCAATAGGCGTATACAAAGAAATAGAGTGAAAAATTGATGTTGGAATTAAGGGTTGATCTCAGATTTTTCTTCAATATGGGAGTGAATAGTGAGTTGAGATTATTTCCTAATATGCTTGTGCAATAAGGTGCTTCCATATGAAATGCCGACCTTGGGACAAAAATGATGGTAGATTGCTGCGTGTTTCATCTAGGAGTAGAATATTTGGTTGGCACAAAGCTAGGTAGCATCAAGATGTCACAAAGCAATCGAGATGGTTTCAGGAGTGGGATGTCTAGTTTAATCGAAATGTCTGTAAGCTATGACAATTAAACAACACTGGAAGCAACATTCTGGTACTTGGCCTCTATAGATGTCCCTCACTGCTTCTTGAACACTGGGAAATAGGGTTTCCTCCGAGACAGGTAGTGAAGGCAGAGAGCATTGATCCGTGGCTTGTTAACTGAAGAGGCAATGTGAATGGGAGCGTGGGGTAGACATTCAATGCCACCAAGAGGGAATGGGTAGGTCTTTTTATTAAAATATTAAATTTTTGCACGTGTTAGGTCTTTGATGGGAAAAATGAAACTGGCCTACACGTGAGAGGGCATGTTGAAGACACAATTGAAATGATATACACGTGCCCCTCTCTAAAGCTTTTAGAACAAATGGTTCAACATTTTTCCTATTTGTTTGGCCTATTACATTTATTTCAAATAGATTTTGAGTATAATTCTTGATTATGGGTAGGGGGAAAAAAAAAAAAGAATGCCCTTTACTTCATTGACTAGTTAAATGACAATGAATTACATGCTGGTTATTGATGTTGTAAGAATAAATTCATTGCTTCAAGTCTGAGCTTCAAGCTTGCTATTCATGACCGCAGGATGATCAATAGTTCACCCCTATTTCCATTTGGAATACAGGAGGATTTCTATGGGAGGGGGAAGGGATGGAGTGGGGTGCCTAATCAGAATCACATGCAGTTCTTCCAAGCATGGAAATTCAGAAGAGAATCAGTTATTTGAGAATTCCCAGAATCAAATGGTACATACAACTTTACAATTGTATTAATGTATGCCAAACTCAGGCATTTATTAAAAAAAATAAATCATTTTACTGTTTATATGCATTCTTCGAGTTATGAGATAAAACTTGACTGCAAAGGAATTTTCTATAATTATATTCACAACATAAAAGAAAGGCAAATCAATCTGCCATATCATCGTTAGAGTGCACCCTATCAAAGCTCCTTGTTCTTTACAACCAAGCTCTTGTACCAGCTCATGAATTTCGCAATGAACTCTGCAGAAAGATGCAGAAACTGAATCATTTAGCACACTTAAATTCATTGTACTATTATTATTTATATTTTATTCACATGGAAGAAGAGCATGTAAGAGTACTTGAAGTCTGTGACTAAATGATTGTAATACACAGCTTTTTTTTTTCCTTTCTACATGATATATTAGTCAGTAGGAAATGGTAATAGCTATTCATTTTTGTATTAGTAAAAATGTAAGCAAAGCTGAAAGCCACATGTAAGAGTAGCACGTTTAGAAGAACCTGCTAACAAAAACACTCAACTATTTAATAGAAGTCCCCATTCTACTGATAGAATAGCAGTGAAGTTAGTGCTTATTAGAATATCATCCAAGAAAAATGCATGAAAATATGGGATATTATGATATTCAGGAGAAGACATATAATTTTCATTGCTTCTTGAATTTCTTCTTCTCTTTCTATTCTTCTTTGCCTCTCTTTTAGGTGGCAACTAACGCTTGCAACCATCTTCCTGAATGATTTCTTTGTTCCTAAAATACTGATTCCTCAAACCCAAACTGATTTTTCTTAAACACATAATCTTAGCAAAATACATTCCCAAATTTGCAAAACCATTCTTTGATTGTTCCTTTCTCTAATTTAGTTAATGTTGATCAAGTTGAAAAGTACCATGCTTCTAGTGACCTTCTGTTTATATGTAGCAGGCAAAAAATATGTCCCTCTTTAGCTCATGAAATGGCGATATTAGGCACCAAAATCTAGATCAAAGCAATAATTAGGTTCAGATATTTAGATGTTTAGAGTACTTGGTATTTTAATGTTTAAATTAATTACTAAATACTGCTCAAATTCTGATGTTCAGATGGATGATTTTGAACGAAAGACTGAATCTTAGAGCCACTTGAGAAGCATGCAATGTTTCTGAACAAAAGTCATAAGCGTTTTAGCATTTTGTCATACCTTTCAGAATCAAGATCTTGAATGCAATTGTATCCATCGTTGAAGTAAGTGCATAGTTGTGGAGAATGTCATGTCAAGTTAAACTCAAGTATTCTCCAGGTCCTTGTGACTTTTACACATGCTTAAAACATTATCCAAATCCTTTCTTGGATAATTAATTTCTTGCCTTTATACATGTAAAGTGGTAAAACATAAAAATAAAATTCTTTTCTGTCCTGTTATTGGTATCATGAATTCTCATCTTACCTTCAATCATCATAAATTGTTCCACATTCTTTCGAGAATCAGTTTCTCTTTTACTAAGTTCCGCTTGTTGATCCCGTGCACATGCAGAGGCCATAAGCTTCTTAGCTTCATGATTTCTCTGGTCAAAAGAAAAAATGGTTATTTCTCATGCTATGTTTATGTATCAACAATAAAATATCTTGGAATTTGAAATAAATTATTTGATTTGCTGGAGTTTGTACGCTGTATTCATCCCACATATTGCAAAATAGTGGCTGCAAGCCCTCATCATGATTCTTCAATTCTTCAACAAGGGTCTGCACAGGAGAACTAGGTTAATAGAAATTTAAGTACTTAGGTAAGACAAAGGACTAGGATGCTCTTACTGTTAATATGAACTCAGGAGCTACAGCATGCTCTATTAGAATTTGTAGTTCTCCTCGGATAATATAAAGCCTATGGAAGTAAATGATTCTCACTGTTAGATCTGTACGGGCGTAGACAGTTTCTATGAGTAGTTAAATAGAGCATGATTTGGATTCTAAATAAATTTTGTATGAACATGTTTAGAGAGGTTACTTGTTGTCTTATAGTAAAAAAACGTTAACTTACTTGACAGTAAGATTGGAGTTGGTGAGTTACTTTAAAAATAAGCAACTTATTTTGAAATTTGATCAACGGAAAAATTATTTTATTTTAAAATTTATTTACTTGTATGTAAATTTTTCAAGCTTAGACAAACATGCACATATATAAAATTAATGAGGAGACGGTGATATTTTCCACGTTTGAGAATTACAAAGCTTTAGAATTGATACATACTGCTTTGGGGTTTGCTCTTGTATTATATTTCTAGCAAGATTTGCTATTTTATCTTCCCACCCAGTCTTAATAGCTTGATCTTCAGTTAAGGATGAACTGAAACCACATCATCACGTAAATAAGGTTAGGGGAAAAAATTAACCATGAAAAACACAACATTGACTTCAAGAATACACAATACACGTGTAAGTAGCTGAGCATTACTTGAAGTGCCAGGTAGCTTCAAATGAGCGTATGGCTTGTCTCAGGTTATTGTTGGAGCTGTTAGCAAACTTAACTGCCAACCGGTGAGGTAAATGTATTTCTTCTTTTTTTGCAATGAATTTCAAAACTTCTACAATCTAGAAAAGAGAGAAGTAAAAGTGAAGGTAAGAGTCAAAGCGAGAAGTAAGTCGAAGGTAAGAGTGATAACTGAATTTGAGACATAAAGGGCTTATTTATGACAAATATAGACAGGTCTCGACAATATAATAGAGAAGATTTTAGCTTCCTCCTTTTTTCTTATATTGTCCAATCCACCTTACCAAATATGCCTAAAACATATGAGCTTGCTACCTCTTCAATGGAAGGTGGGAGGAGTTGAACCACAGTGCATAGTGACTTTACAGGCTCCAGCTTTGAGACATCACTGCTGCAAAAGAATACTTTGTTACACCCCTTAAACCTCTCTAATATCCACTTGATATATGTCAGGGTATCAGTAGATATCTTGTCTGCGTCATATACAATGATTGCTGCAAGATTATGTGGACAGAATAATTTGTCATTTTCTCAGTATTTTTTCACGTAAAAATAGTTTCTCTTAAAAGATTATTTCAAGTGTATTACCTCTGCATTCCCCGTGACTTCTCTGGAAATCTTTGTTGGACAACTTGGTACCTCTCTCTTTAATAAGTTCAACAAGGATGTGCTTCTCATATCCTTTTAGTTCAGAGGAATTGACTTCAATGTGTTGTTGTGACACCATTAATTTTACCAGGACACTGCCCACTCCTTCTCCCTGTGATGAATACACCGTCAACATTTATTGAATTCATATGCCTGTTGAGAAATTGGATAGTCTTGCTAAGCAATTAGGATGTTGTCCTGCTTCTATCTTATTTTAAATTTTGGCAGGTCTACTTTTGACAGTGAGAAGTACGTGCAATGTGGTAGAGTTCATGAGCAGCAAGCACATTTTGGGGGTATACAAGCTCTGATAGAATCTCGTGATGAGTTTCGAGCTGTTGAATCTTTAAGAGTATGGACTTTGCTATTTGCTTTGAAAGCTCATCAAGTTCTATGTATCTCAAGCACACAAAATCGAAATTGTTAACCGGCAAAATGCTACTTCTCCTGTAGACTCATAACTGAGGTGAAGGACAAAGGTATTGACTTTTTTATTCTGTTGTGAATTTGTATTCTCCAAGCAATTCAACTCTGGATATTTCACTATGCTAGCCTAGTTGCTGGTCTAACTCTATTGACTGACTGACAAAGAAAGGAAAGAAGAAATGATTCACAACGAAAAGCTGTCATGTTTTTGCATGCCATTTATATATTGATTTGGAGAAGAGAATATAGTGTAGTTTCTATCCATGCACTTAATTATGTAAATATAAATATTGAGTTCACCTTCAAATAAAATTCCTTGCACTCCTCCCTTGCCTGTTGATAATAAATAAAAAGATATCAATCTCTAAAATATATGTGGAAAGTGTTGCTTGGACATCAATCCAGGATACTCAAAAGAATTTTACTGAGTTTTACAGCACCTGAAGACACTTTGGATTACAAAGTCCATTCCTGTATGATAAGATTATATAATATATAATATCAATGTATAAGAAATTATAAACGTGGGAAGGACTTCTACCTTTGACACACAATAATGCACATATTGATATTTCACCAGTTCTTATTCAAGGCAAATACATATCCGGTTATAACTTAATTTTGTGACTTCTTCTGTGTTTTCTATGTTGATGAAGAGCAACTTGATTTTAGCTACCTAATTTTGAGTTATATAACAGAATACTTAAACTTAACCTTATGTTGATGGATTTCTATGCAATAGTGTTGGTGAATGGTATAGTGAGTATTTGGTGTTGGCTACATTTTTATGGTCGATGGTATATGGATGATGACAAATAGAAATTTTTAAGAATTATCTTTATGCTAGAAATTTTCAACACTTACTATCAATCCTAAATTCGATTCTATTAGATGCATATTATGTCTGCAAATTACAATAATCAAGATCACTATATTATTCATTTATTAGTATATTATTTTGTAGAATTCACCTGTATGTTGTCGGCTCCAAAGGCTTCTCTAAGCAAAGCCCAAATCATAGTTTTCTTTCCCACTCCTGGCAGGCCTTCAAAAATGAAGTGACCGCATTCGTCTGCTTTAACCTGCCGTAGTGCAAAAATACGACTATAGGAACCCTTTTTCTTGTAGTGAAAAAGGTCAAAAACATAAGAAAGGTGAGAAATTTGCTTACCACATCTTGTAGCCAAAGTGCTGTTCTTCGATTGCATAGAAAATCTTGCAAATAAAAGGGCCTATAGTTGTCTGCCCATACATATTTTCTATCATTTTCCGTTCTCTTCGTTTCCTCATTTTTTAGGATGACCTCTTCAGTTTCTGAAGTTTGAGCTGCTGCTATAGGTGGTGTTTGTGCAAGTGGTGGTGGAGATGGTGACAAAAGCAAGTCTTCTGTATTTTTTGATGATATTTGTGGTGGGGCATCTGCAGTTGCTGGAGTTTGCACTTCTTCCATAGGTGGTATTTTTGCAGGTGGTGGTGGAGATGGTGGCAAAAGCAGGTCTTGTGTAGTTTGTGATGATATATTTGGTTGTGAAGTTGGTGAGGGAACGTTGGGTGGTATTTCTTGTTCTCTCTCACCCAAGGGCTTCTTATTTGATAAACCAGTAGCAACTTCGTTCCCGTTGGCAGTAAAACTGACTTTTTCCCACTCTGATTCTGAATCATTTGTTGTTTTAGTTCTAATATTTGTTATTATCACACCTGTAGCAGTTGCTTTCAAGGATGATGAATCGGAAGTCACAGCACGATTGTGTCTGGAGCTCTTACTCCAGAAAGAACTTGACGATGAAGAGGTTTTTTCATGGTTTTTCGTGGAATAGCAAGAAGTACTCCATTTTCGCACCTGGACTACGAAACTCGATTTGGATGCAGAACTTACAAAAGTTGCTGCATGGCTTTCTCTTCCAGGACTGGACCCTGACAGCTTTTCTCTATTGATAACAAGTGAAAAATCTGTTAGGCCCTTGTAATAAGGGCTGCTTGTAGAGTACCTTGTCTCAAGAATGGCGTTTCTTCTATTGAGCTCTTGTAGATTCTCTTCAGTCAGCCCTGCATTCTTGGATGTCGGACTGCCTTTTATTTTGATAAAGTCACCTAGTTTCTTCGGCCAGGCCGTCGCCAGGGAGCCGGCGGAGCGCACAGACTTGTGCACATCAGAGCGGGAAAGTGAGTGTCGACCGGGAGCGGAATTGGAAAGCGGAATTGGTGAGCTCGGCATTGAAGAACCAAATATCACGAGTGTTTGGTCTTGATCTTCCTATGCGAGGAGAAGAAAATTGCAGATATGTCTGTTAATCATGTCAAGAGATTGTTCTTGCGGACATTACTAAGATGGGAATATGAAAATATTTGACGTTGTGTACAATGATTTTGCAATTTCTTTAAAGGCCAATTGGTTTCACATTAAGGAGACAATGTTAATATTGCAGGCTGTCACAACTTGATTAAACTACTCGACGATGCATCAAGAACAGACTTATTAGGCTAGCCTTTTCCTACTGCCAATTCCTTCAATAAAATACGTTGATTAAGAGACAAGTTATTCGTATCATTCTTTAAATTACGTGATGATCATGATGTTTTTTAAGAATATATATTCGACCCCACCATGTGCAAATTGGTTATTCGTAAACTTATCTCAAGATACAATAGAGCGCAGTTAAACTGTCAATTATCTGCAAAAACAGGTGTATTCTTCTATATCATTATGGAGCGAACCATTTGTCCATCATCATCCATTGTCTACTGGTAAATATACAAAGTTATTTATCAAAATGATGTTTCATTTTGTGAAGTAACATATGTATTTCTTTCGACTATGGGTGTGCTTTATCCCCGACGAAATTCATAAACCACACCCATCCAATTCAATTGAGCTGCATCCAGGAATTTTCATTATTTTCCTCACCTGAAATGCATCCCTCCATTTCTTTTCAGACGCATAAATGTTTGACAAGAGTACGTATGCACCATCTTCTTCTGGTTCTACCTTTACAGGCTTCTTCATTACTCTTTCTGCAAGGTTATGTTTCCCACGGATCCTGCAAGCTCCAAGCAACGATCCCAAATCTACACATCAGACGATCCCAAATCTACACATCAGGCTTGATAGGCATGTTTTTGACAGACTCAGCATCAACCCTGCTCGACCCAAAAGGTTGTCTATCAGCCATGGCGTTTGGTTTTATGTTTTATGTTTTACAAATTAGACATTTCTGCAAAATGCTTATGGCCTTCGTCTACAAGTCACAACATCTCAGAGAATAGTTTAAGCACCATTTCCCCTTTCCCGTGCCTCCAATGAAAGTGGTATATGTATAAAATTCTTTACGGGTGTCGCATACATGATACATATCGATAAGAGCATTGCCAATAAACCAGTCAACTTTTTTTTTTTTTAAAATAGGTATGCAACTATTCCGAACATATCCAGGCTAATCAAAAGAAGAGATGTACAAACGATAGGAACTAAAGTCCCAAAGCCAAATACTCATATTGAATCAAAACATGCGGGTATGAACCAAACATAACCTTGTACACGAGTTTTAATTCGTCTTGCTATGCTATCTACTTGTGGACAAAGTTCCTCAAAAATCTTTCTAGTACTTGCCGTCCAAATATGATATGTAGTGCTAGCAAGCGCAATTCTTTTCGATTTACTTTGCCAAGATGTACCTCGGGCCTCTTTTTTGATCCACTTCAAAGCACTCGAGATTGTAGTCATCGATCTCCTAATCCCCATCCAAGCATTAATCTTCATCCATATGCTAGATGTGAATGACAGAATGAGCATTGAAAAAATAGATGCTGTCCCCTTTCCACATGTGACCCACCACAAAAAAACACATTTTTTTGTCAATGTTAAGATGCGGCAACCTATCCTTAGCGAGTAGCTTCGACTAGGAGCCCAACCATAAGATAAAAGCATGTTTTAGAGGTGATAAAAGATCTCCAAACCTCCCTCGTCCAGACCCTTTTCTCTCCCTTCGGCTGAAAGTGCTCATTCGCCATCGAGACACATAATTGCCCAGCACAATTCCAGTTTGATAGCACGTTCCCAGCAGCTTGGCCATTTCGATCATTTCCAGCAATTGTGTCCCTGATTTCAAACATTCTTTTGAGCAGCGAAGAACCGCTATTTCTTGCCGTGCACTCCAAAATATCCTTTCCTTGAAGGTTTACTTGGTTAACCCATTTAACCCATAGTGTGTCCTCCTTTGCATGAATATTCCAAAGGGCTTTGGCAAGAAGGGCTGAATTCCAATTTTTGATATCTCTAAAACCAAGGCCTCCTCCTCTTTCGGTAAGCAAATGGAACTCCATGCAACCAACGGTTTTTTAGCACCCCAAAGAAAATTTCGGCAGAGTTTAATAATCCTTGAAGCTACTGTAGATGGAATGGAGAATATAGAGAGCCAAAAACACTCCACACCTAATAATATGGCTCTAACAAGTTCCGCCCTACCCCGCATAAGATAGTGGAGATCTTGTCCGTGCACAAATGTAAGCTGCAAATTTATCAAGGAGCACTTCATATGAGCAAATTTTCAGTTTTTCGGCCGCAAGTGGAATCCCCAAATACCGAAACGGCATAGATCCTTTAGGAATATCGGTCATTGCAACAATATCCTCTAATTCTTGCCCATGAATACCCGCCGTATACAAGCTTGATTTGCTAGCATTCATTCTAAGTCCCGACACATCTCCAAACTTTGAAAGACAATTCTTAAATCACCCCTTGCAAAAAGCATCTAATCGTCGACGAATGCCAAATGTGTAATCCTTAACGGGCAACAGTAGAAATGCATTCCATAATCCAACCAATGAACTTGGTAGGAAAATCCAAACCTTCGAGCACACTTTTGAAAAAATCCCAATTCACCGAATCAAATGCTTTCCTTAGATAGATTTTAAGAAAGCATCTCAGGGCAACTCTTTTTCAATTGTATTGTCTCAAAAGCTCATGGGTTAGATGAATATTCTCGGTCATGCTTCTTTCCTCCAAAAATGCTGCTTGTGCTTGATCAACAATAGATCCAAGTATAGGCCCCAATCAAGATGCAAGAATCTTGGTAATCACTTATTAAATATATTACAACATGCAGTTGACCTATAGTCTCCCACGGAAGAAGAGTGATTTGTCTAAGGCACCAAGGTAATCACCATATGATTTATTTGCTTAAGTAGAGAAGAAGAGTTGAAAAACTCTTTGATAGCCCTCTTAAACTTGCATCCAACAATTTCCCATGCCTTTTTAAAGAAACAAGATGTATATCCATCTGTGCCCGGCGATTTGTCATCCCAATACTAAACAAAGCCCCTTTAATCTCTTGATCCATAACTTCATGAATGAGTAAAGAAGCATGCTATTCTGTTAGCACAGGTCCATTCTTCACAACCTCAGCTTCAATAGGTTCAACAAGGCAACATTTTCCCAACAAGTCACTATAAAAGTAGATGAATTCATCAACCACTTCCTTTTGAGAAGAAGTATAGGTCCCATCCCCTTTCAAAACGGTTGCAATATAGTTCCTCTTGTTATTTATTTTTTACCACCGAATGAAAGAACTTTGTGCACTTCTCACTATTTTTTAGATAAGTACACTTAGCTTTTTGGTAGTATAACTTGTCTCCACTTCACCAAGAATCATGGCCACTTTCCTCAATCTAGCCACTTCGCATTGAAGATGAACATAAGTAGGATTACCTTGCAATTCCACTTACGTCTCTTTTAAGATTTTAGATTCCGATATGTGAGAAATGCTTATCATTGAGCCTCCTAAGTACTCCTTTAGGACTTTGCAACTTTTTACAAAGAGTAAATTGCTTCGTACCAACCATGTCTTCGTTCCAACAATCTTGTACAAGGCCAAGGAAATTTTTGTGCTCCACCCACACCGAGACAACAATCCTCAAAGTCCCTAATCTCATATGGGGTAACATCCACTCCATTACACTTTCCATCGAACTTAAGCACGTTGTTAAAATCACTCATAATCAACCACGACAATAAGCAATTGGCCCCAAGCTCCTTAGTATTATTCCAAAAAGACCTACGAGCAACGTTAATATGGAATGCATATACAAAACTAACTTGAAAGGAAATGGAAGTTACCTTGCATGTAATAATGCAATGGATGACTTGTGCCGTCATCTCCAATTCCGTCACATCCACCTTCAAGGGATCCCACAAGATCAAGATCCTACCGGCACAATGCATGATGAAGTTATTCACTTACAAATGTCCCGCAAACTTATTTCTAACACTCTTTTCAACTTAGTTGGCCCAAGTTTTGTCTCCAAATTTCCCATTACACCAATATTACGTGTTTTCATCAACCATCGAACTCCACTTAGCTTGAGGGGACGGTTCAATCCCCTAATGTTCCAAAAATCGATCTTCATGACGACAAAGCAAGGGAAATTCCCTTCTTTTTATCTATTACCATCACACCCTTCCTTTGCTCTCTAGCTTCCCTTTAGGTTTTTAATTTCTTGTTGCCTTCGAAGTACTCCCATGGGAGTTAGTAGAACAATCTGCCCCTGAGACATCCAAGCGAGTGTTCACCTTTGCCGACACTAGTACTGGTGCTATTCATCTCATCTTCTTCCCTTGCTGCGTCCCCTTCTTCTTATTGACTACCTCAATGAATGGGACCTCATCATGATCCGTTAGGAGCCCTATATAGTTAGTATTCTGCTCTGTATGCAGCGCATGTTGAGAATTGGCAAGCTGTCGGTCTATCAATTCACATGACTTAACTAGAATTTCCCCAGCACATTATCGGGCATTCTGTCCAGCCAAGCCTGCCCGACTGTCTCCTGCAATCAGTCTAGCCGTGTCTGTCTGAACCGGATAGTCCCCAGCAGCCTGTCCAGTCGTGTCTGCCTGAACCAAGCTGTCCCCTATAATCTGTCCAGCCGCGTCTACCTTACCTGACCCTTTTTCCTAGGCACCAGTCCATGAGCACGAATCCACTTCCCCAATTTAAGTAGCTCAATATTAGCACATGAATTGAATAACCTCGTCTAGCTCAATCCATATTCTCTTCATTTTGTGGAACACCCATAATGCTTCATCATAATCTCCACTCTCTACCTACCCTAAAATCATAGGATTCCAAGAAACCACATTTTGCACTGGCATTTGATTAAAAACATTGCGAGCAGATTCAATATCACCTCATTTGAAATACATAAACATCAAAATTGACTTCTTGATTGCGTATATGCTCGTGCAACTTCCTCCCCAAGCTCAAATCCCCCAATTTTGCGCACACAAAAATCACGATAGCCATCATCTCCTAATCGGGTCGATATCCCTCTTCACACATATCAAAGAACACTTTAACCCATTCCTGCCATAACCCGTTATCCACATACCATTGAATCAAAATAGTCCAGGAAACTTGCCCCAAGGGGCATAGGCAAGTTGGTAAGGCCTGAGGTGACGTGGGGAGAAATCCTCCGACATCGCAGGTTTGAATCCTAACTCAGTGGTCGGGTTTCCGCCCCTTTGGGGGTGGACAGAACTCCGCTGGGTTAGATTCGTGTCCTATTGGCTTTCTCTTTCAAGTCCTGCCACTCATTCATATCCCTTGATTTACAACCCGCCTGGCGGGCGGATTCGCCTTCGGGACTTCCCCCTTAACAAAAAAAAAAATTTAGTCCAGGAAATCAAGTCCCAGTGAGGACATTCATCATACACATTCTTAACATCTCAACGTGTTCATCACACACAAATCCATCACATACCCATTTTTTATCACGTTGGCATGAAGTATATGCCCTTCTCTCAGCGCACAACTGGGCACACGCTTAGAGAACAAAAGGGTACATGTAGTTATCACCAAACACCTTTTTCAACCAATTCGCAATACAAAATCAACGCAATTGAATAACTTTTCTTACTAAAAGGGTATAAATATAGCTGAAGTCTGTAAATTTTAATGTGCAAGAGAGATGGCCATGGGCTTGTTTTGATAATAAAACTGTGGATTTGTTTGAGCTTTTAAGTAGATTTGCAGGAGTTCTGGAAAAATGAAAAAATCTTGGGAACTATTACAGGAATGGATGTGCAATTGTGTGACACATGAAAGCATATCAATTATCATCATATGTGAAGAATTTCACGTAAAACGATGACAATGGAATTATAATTTATAACTTATAAGCCTATAATAAATTTTTATTGCTTATAATTAATTTCGTAAAGAAAAAATACATAATTATCATGATTTCAATATACACCTTCAAATTTAAGAACTTGTGAAATTCTTTAAAAAAAAGCATATAATCACATTTGTGACCACTTGTGACCGTTTATTAATTAAATTGGTTCAGGACACAATAACGTACCATTTATGTTCACGATTACATACTAATCAAAAAGTATACTACTTCTTAGTCGCCTAGACACAAAATGTAATTACAATTACAAATTTAGTCACAAATCACACATTTTTATAAATCACAATTTATGAATTGATCACACTGTATCCATTTTATTGGTTGCAATTACAAATAATGGTCACAAACGCTCCTCATCTAACACAACCTAACTCCATTGCCATTACCAGCACCTCCCAAATGTCGTGCCACCTCACTACCACTACCCCCACCAATGTCTTCTCCAACAACCACCACCACCTCCTCAAAGCCATTATCACTAGGGCTGTAAATAGATCAGATATGGATCGAATATGCCCATATCTGATCTGATCCGATAAGAAAATTATCTTATCTTATCTTATCTTATCTGATCCAATCCAATAATCCAATGTATATTTGATTGTTAAATTCATATCCGATTTGCTATGTTATCGGATATCCGATTCGATAATCCGATCCAAAATTAATAAAAATTAGGAAAAAAATGATTTTATGTTCTTTAAAAACTTTGAACTAACTTGAGGCCACCTATTTTTACTACCAAGCCCAATAGTGACTTTTACCATCATAATGTTCATTTTTAAAGAAGAGTCATCTTCTAATTTTCTATTGACATTCGATATGGGATAAAGTAAAATTGAATTTCA